>UCOM01003316.1:0-18691 GCA_900474385.1 Ormyrus pomaceus | reverse complement strand
CCTCCCCCGCCGCTATAGAGTTTCTTATTCCCGGAGTGTCATCGCCGCGTTAATCGAGAAATAGCCGCGGGAGCGACAGCCAGACATCACAGCTCTCGGTTCCCGCGACTACTTCCGTAATAGAAAGCGCGGGGCGCGCAGAGCGCGTTAAAGGGGGTCACAAACGAGCAGCGCGCCAGACGCAGAAGCATTCGTCTGGCTCTCGCTCATTATGTAACTTTTCGCGCGAGTGCGCGCACACGTGCGGTAAAAGTTTTCTTCGTGTCGTCGCGTCGCGTCGGGGCTGGAAAATTACCGGCGCGACGGAGCCGGGATTATAATAACAGTAATTAAAAGAACGACGCGCGGCTTTTGCCGCCGCGCGCGCTCCGCTGCCTTTTTCTGTAGCTCTCGGCTTTCCCGCTCGTCGCTTTATTTGCGGGACGCCGCGTCGGTCTGAGTGCAGGGACAAATCAGTCGTATCAACGATTCGCAGGGAGGTGTGACGAAGTACGCGTTAATTATTACAATGCGCGCGCTTTCGCGTGCGGTGAGTTATAAGTTGTCACTTTAAATTCTTCATCGAGTTATTGCAGTCGTTTTGAAAATTAAGTCATCTCGGTCGTGATAATTATAATTTTTTAAAGTTGAAAATATTTTTAGGAAACGTTCTTGGCAAAAAAAAATTATCATTTTTTTCAAATGTCAAAAAATTTAATAAAAACGGAATAAATTATTTGATAATTTCAGAAATTTTTTTTTTTTTTTTTTTTTTTTTGAGTAATGCGGTATATAAAGCGTCTCAGATAAGTTTAATAAAATAATTTTAAATGATGTAATCTTTTAAGTTTTTTTTCTAGGTCACGAACCTACGTAATCGCATGAAATATTCAAGTAAAATAATTTTTTGAAAAACTCTGTCTTGCTAAAATTTTAATCTAGGACATGTTTAAAATTTTAATTTAAAAGCAAAATTAAAGCTGCTCACTATTATCAGTTCGAAATTTTTAGACATTGCAAAAAATTGTCTTCCAAATTTTTTAGTGACGGAATCAAAGGCGATTTTAAACAATTAAAATAAAAGTTAAGTAGTTGAGTCATTTTCAACAATTCGCGAAATCTTCATTCTAAAATATATAATTTCATTAAAACTCAAAATAACTCTGAAAAATCTTCCACTTTTTTACTCAACCTGCAAATACCAAAGACCCTAAAAATCACAAAAATTCATGCCCGCCTCCACCTTAAGAAATCAATTATTAAACAAGTCAGTCGGGCTCATCACTGTCGCACGCCGCGCGTGTCGGCATCCCATCCCTTTCACGCGCACGCAATTGTAATACGTAATTACTCGAGACACGTACGAGAGATTACGTGCCATGGGAATTATCGCGTTTTTATAATTACCAACGTCGTCTGGCTAATCGTCGAGGAGGAACAAACAAGACTAGATGACGATTCGTATTTTTTTTTTTCACTTTTTACTTTCAATTTCTTGCTGTTTCGCGCGTTCGAGTAAATATTATTGAACGTGTTTTCGTGCCCCGTTGCGAGTAATAACGTGTTATTACGTTATTATGTTTTTTTAACCAGGTCGCGCGTAAAGTAGGAGTATTATTTGCACAAAAATCGTGACGTACCGAACAAAAACGTAAATATTATTTATTTTTTCACGAATTCACGAAGGATAGCTTCAATCAATTTTAAGATTTTGTTCAACAATAAAACACATTGATTAAAGAAATTCTGACAAGTTCGTGAAAGTATTTAATTATTTGTCAAAACAGAAGCTGCTTTTTTCCAGTAATCTTAATTCGCTTTAATCGCGATTATAGTTTTACGATTGCGAATAAAAAAGTCTTCTCTCTTCGAGCACACAATTCCTTCGTCGAGCAGCGTTTCACTCAAACGAAAAGCCGCGAAACAGGCATTGCAATACGAATTCGGAAACGAGGTCCGGCGAACGAGTCTCATATTTTTCCTACGCAACTGCACTCATCGCGCGCAATTTAACAATTTCCAGTTAACCGCACTGCGCGGAAGCGCGCCGCAAACGCACACGGACACACGAGCGCCGATCCGTATCTGGGCTTGTGTCTCTCGAACAAGTGCGGCTCATTCGGCGCTTCGGCACGTACGTACTTCGAAAAAAAACACGCGCGTTACAAAGACGGAAGTTTTGGCGACTTTTTAAATTCGATGGTTCTTCGAAAATGTACGCGGACGAAATATTTAGAGGGACAATTTTTTTTTTTTTTTTTTTTTCTAGAATGGAAATACACCGATTATTTGGATCAAAGAATATTTACTTTTCGCGAATATTCGGCAAAAATATCTGCAATAAAAGTTGACGAAACCCGAAATTAAGCTTGCCCTCTGTATTTTTAAAATAAATATAATAAATGCAAAATAATCCTTTCAATATTAGTTTAAAAATCTTTAATTTTTTGACTAAATATCGAACGCCTTTTATATACTAGTTTAATAAAAGCACGAATAACAGGCATAGAGTCCGTAAAAAGTTTGGCTGATGTAACCGATTTTAATTCAAACAATAGCAGTACGGCAAAGATAGCTTACAAAATAGCCTGTTTCAATCGGCGGTAGAAAATATAACTGTGTATAAAGTTGTAATTGAAAAGCTATCGATCGATTCACAATTGAAACGTTACAGAAAATCCGTATAAATTGATGAATAAAAACGAAATCGTTGAAACTTTTTTAATTCAATCTACCTACTTTCCGCGAAACGAAGTCGTACATAATGTTTTTGTACTATAAAAGTTTTTACAAAGCGAAATAAAAAGCTGAAATAAAAAATGTATTATTCCTGGCTGAATGTCATTTAATGCAATTTTGATTGTATTTGAAAATTTAAGTGACGCGGCGTTTCTTCGAATAATTAACGCGACCGATTCAGTTTCGCTCGTTTTCTCTTATTAATTATAATAGAAAAAAAAGCTGCAAGAGTGCTGTTTCAATTTAATTTAATAAACATCAAACTCAATTTAAACAGTTGTTTGACACATACAGTTCATTTTCACATTATGCAAAATTGCTACTGATCGATCTGTTATTTCATTTTCGATTACTCTTTCTAAATTGTCTTTCACAATATTTTCATTTTTCTTCTTAAAAAAAAAAAAAAAAGTGAAATTACGTTTTTTTTTAACGAAACGAAATCGAAATATTATCAATAATTCAACATGATCCAGAGTTAATATCAAGACGACGATAAATTTGTCAACGCACGTTATTGCGAACCCGCACGCACGTTCATCGGCTCGCACATGTTATTCACGAAAATGTAACATAAAATAAAAGCACGGCAAGAGAGAGAGAGAGAGACATTTTAAAACAAATAAATATAGAGGAATCCAACGACAAAGCTCCAAGAACGAGCAGTAAAGCAGCGTTCGCCAATCAAAGCTCCATTCTCGCTCTTGAAATTTCTTATGGTTCTCGCTCGTTCTGCAGATAATGAAAGCCATGGCTACAGTGGGAGGGGAGGGGGGGGGGGGGGGGGGGGGGGGGGAGAGCAGACGAGGTGGCGCTCAGATAGCGAGCTCGGCTCGAGCCCTTATCGCCGAGTAATATCGCCGGTATAGTGGCGGCGGTGCCGCGCGGCAGTTCGCTCCACATTTTCAGCGGCTCGGAATTGCATAAGATTGAGCGATAGCTCGCACGAGAGCCCCTGGGCCTAGAAATCGCGCGAGTTAACGATTCAGCGAACGGGCGTATATATAGGCGGCCGGCGCGCTCGACGAGAGAGGCAGATCGAAGAGCGTTCGACGCGATTGAGGTACGCGGACGCGTTTTACAGCCGAATATGCGAACGAGCGCGGGGCGGGGGGAGAGAGTTTTTACGATTCGCCGAAGCGAATTGCGCTTTTTTTTTCCCCCGATGGTTCGGGATTTTCGAGGAGCTGGGAATAAGGCTGCTTTATTTGATCGGCGTTCTGGAACTGCGACTTAATAACTCAACTTAGCTTTTACTTTGGCAATTACTTTTTTGGAGGAGCATTAAGTTTTTGGTAAAAATTTATTTCATTATTAAAGCTGTTAATAAAAGCAGCTTCATGTTGAAGCTCTATAGTTCCTCGCTCCACTAAAGCAGACAAAAAGCCCTTTCTCCCTTATTGTATCGACTCGCTAAACTAAGACATAAATTTCCCGCCAACGCGCAGAAAACACCGTGGCAAAAAGGTGACGAAAGCTTGGGGGGAAAAAAAAACCTAGGAAATACCTGCGTGTAGTGGCACCTCGACACACACGAATTTCATCAAGTTATCGCTCGCAGAAACAAGCAGGCCAGGCAGGTAGGCAGGCGAACACATACAGACACGCACGCACACACAGGTAACGCCAGGAATCCAGCGTAGGGGCATCTAAGGGATCGCGTGCCACATACCCTTCTCGGCTCCTTGCCTTCGCGGGCACATTGTCGAAGCCTCGAGAAAACTTCGTGACATCCTCGAGGACATCGCCCGCTTTCTTATCTCCTTACGGGACTTTAAGAAACCGAATTGTCCGCCCGAATTAATAGCCCCTTGCAAAGAGAAAAGGGTTATATGTTTTCCTTTAACGGAGAAGGTTCGGCGGAGGATTTTACAGTGCCAGGTGATTAAAATTCGAGCTCAAACGGGTACAGGTGAGTTTCTTTCGACTAATTTAGCGGTGCACCGTGATTTATTCTCGAGCCGGCATTATTCAGCTGTGTCCGTTTGCGGCGATTAGTCAGGATTTCGAGGTTCTGCTTTAAAAATAGAATGGGATTGAGTAGAAGCGCGCGCCTCTAAATAATGTAAGAAATTTCTATTTCGGAATTACAGTAATTGACTGCCAAAATTCAAAACGAGATTCATTAAAAACCATCGATTTCAACAACATAATTTCAAACTATTTTATACTTATTTTTCGAAAATCGAAAATTTACGATAAGACGAAAACAAATAAGCTAAAAAAAAGATATTTTTTTGCCGCGATCACAAAAAAAAAAAAAAAATGAGCTGTAAAAGATGCAAATCCGTTAAGTAGAAGCTGAGATCCAGGCGTATTCATACACACACACACATACATTCATACAGAAATTTTTCAAAACTCATTTATTCTTGTTCCTAACTCCAAAAATTACTATCACAAAGGTTCCTCTGGGAGGAAGCAATAATTTTGCATTCTAACGCCACCTAATTGTGTTCGTTTAACACCCGTAACCGAATTTTCAATCTGAATGCCGCAGCTCCCTTTACGAATCATATGTACAACAAACTCGGCTAACTTTTTTTCGAGCATCCCATTACCGAATCTCTTAACCTGTAAATCCAGCGAGGCTCACTCTCATTAAATTCGGCAGCACTTACCTCTGCCATACGTAAGAGCGATAATCAAAGCGGATCCAGCATTTCAGCCAGAGGGAGAGAGGTGGAGCTCCCAGGCACGCGTCCGAAAACTAATCAATCGAAGAGGGTGAGGGGGAGGGACGGGATTATTAGAGGCCGAGTAATTTGCAGCAGCGGTGGCAGCATTATGTACTGGATTTCTGGCTGCGGGGCTGGAAGTAGACTCAGGGATTTATGCGGCACGCGTGAACCGCCGGAATCCTGCGGGCCGCCTTTACAAGCTATATATATATACAGGGACCTCTCTGACACGGACAGCAGTAGCGGCAACGACGAGAGCTTGTCAAAGGTGAAGTTCCTTTGAGAAGATTCACTTTGTGGAACCGATATGCCCCTTAATGAGGATTATAGAAACTGTTTGAGAGCAGAGAGGCGATGGAAATAATTTATGGAGCGGAGAAGACGCTTGATTGGTGATTGAATTACGGGATTGCCAGATCTCGCTTTTGATAACATTTGTGTGGCTTCTCGATCGATCGCGTTTTAATTGGATTAAGGTTTACCTTTTAGTAAATGATACAATCCAAATCCATAGAGCTCCTATTGAGCTGTTCGCAAAAACCGTAGAATATTAACGAGCTCCTCGTAATAATATATATTATGCATATAAACGCAAATTTCTCTGGAAAGCTGTTTCATGACAGATTATTTACATCGATACGTGACAAGCTATTAAATTATTTTCTTAGATATAAAATGTACATATAATATTAGCGGATATTAATTAACCAGTCATCTACAAATTAACAAATATTAGGTAACGCAACTTACGTTAAGATTGTACAATTGGTATATTTTCATAATAGTACTAACCTGAAACAGAAATGAGAATTTGTTAATTAATAAATAATTCAGTAAAATGTAAGTAAATTTATATTTTACTAAAAAGTAGACAGCCTCTGATTCCCCACTAAAATTCATCAACGAAACTCGTGGTTATATCCTGCCCAACCCACAATATTCAAAATTAAAACTTTTAATACACACAACGGCACTCGAAACTTTAAATCGACCGGTTCGCAGACGGAATCAAAATTGCTCGAAATTATTTCTCCCAACTGAACTCTGAAGTACGCAACTCCGGCAAACTATCCGTTATTGCCGAAAGGAGCAGGGGGAGGGAGGAAAAAAAACGCACGAGGCAGCGTCGAATTCATTAATTCCTCGAACAACGAGGTCAATACCGGCTTGCCGAGGGTATTGCCTCCCGAAATTGCAGACTCCTCCCGCGCAGACGCGGAGGCGGCTAACAAAAAGCCAATTAAAATATTAATTGCCCGCGCGTCAATATACGCGCGCCGTTCCCTTTGTCGTGAAAAGCGAGCGCGAAAATAATTATGCCGCGTCGCTTTCGTTAGGCTCACTCGGCGCGCAGCGCCGCGGGCAAAGATTTTAGCGCCGCGGCGAACACGTCAAACAACGCCGATATACCGCCGCAGCGGCGAACGGTCGCGCGAATCACCGACGAAACAAAGTGAAATTCTATCGTTTGTCCCTCGATTGTCCGATTGCAAAGGAAAACAAAAGGTTTTAGGTTAGCCGATTGAGCTGATCCGTTTTTAGGGAGAGTTGATGTTTGCGATGCTGGCGGCTTGTGTTCTTTCCGATCAAGGAACACGTTTTGTAAACCCTGTTAATATCACTACCAAGGTTTTCATTGCGCAGTAAAATTCTTTTGCGAATTGGGTCCTACAATCGATTAACGAAGGTCAATTAATTAGAGTTTCTGTACAATTAATAGAGTGGAAAGTATAGGAAACAGCATGATGGATTATTGGCATTGGTAAATCTAACGCTAAGTAATTGCAACCGTTAATAATCCGTTGATATTTAGTCAATCAACGTTTCTCAGCAAATGGGTAAATTCCAAAATAATGAAATGAAAAGTAATTAATTTAAATAACCTCGCGGCCTCGCGGTGCCATATCAAGGGAGCACACTTAATCACTTTTTATCGCGAGGAATCAGCCGAAATGATCGAAAAGTCATCCTCGAAAACGTCACTAATAAAACCACCAGTTAAAACGAAAGATCAGCCATAAAAGCACCCGTAGGTTGACATTGTAACTTCGATACACACACTCCGCAGTCCAACACCCACTAACTTTTCAGCCTAACGAGTTTTTTTTACACCCCGTAAAAGTCCCCGCCCTCGGCCTCGGCCGGCCGAGGCCTTTGCGACCTTTCCCCGTAATAAAAAAAGGGACGCGCAACATGGCGCGACCGGAAAAGTATTCCGCGGCCGCGGGAGCCGAAGCCAAGCAAGTAACAAGCGCGCATAAACTGTCCTTCAAGCCCTCCCGCCACCTTTTGCCCGTGCCGACTTTAATCAACCCCCCCTGCGTGATTTCCACGGGAAAGTTCCGCGTCGCGGCTCGCTTTGACGTCTCGCCCGTTTCATTTCGCAATGAAAACTAATAACGCCCGCGCGACGAGCAAAAAACCTAAAGAGCCGAGGAAGGAAAACAAACGCGGTGCGCCGCGGCGGCGGAGGGAAGGAAGCTGCCTCGGCGAGTATACGCCTGGCCGTGTCGGCAGAAAATGAGGAGAGGAAAAAAATTTGAGGGAAGGCCGGAATAAAAAAAAGGGGGGCGCAAAGCAAAGCCAGCCGCGCGAAATTGTATCGAGTCTAACGTCGGGGGGGTTGGAAGGCGTGCGCGAAAAAATAAACCGAGTTTTGACGTATGTGTCTGCGCGAGGCCTTGGAGCGGGCTGAGAAAAAAAAAATGAGGGACGCGATTGACTGGAGCTCATCTTTCTGCCCCCTGTGACATGCTGGAGATCGAGCGATTCTTCTTTTTCTCCGCCGGCTTTTTTTTTTGGCGATTCGAAAGGCACAAGACAAACGGGAACGAAGCGGAGGTTATTTCGCCCAATCTGTATTCGGCTATCAGAAGAGTTTTGCCGATATATGGAAGGATAAGACGGAAATTTGAAAAATAGGAAACTGAGAAGTTCAGAAAATTCGGCGAAAAATCAAAGCAATAATATTTAATCAAATAAAGTTGGAACGTATATTTTAGCTGATAAATAACTTTTGAAATTTAAGAAGTCATACATAATATTTAAAGAGAATTTACACCCAAGAACTTCCAGTCCATTTACCTTCAAACAAAGAACAGAATTTCTCGAGCAACGCCTAACACGAATTAACTTTCCGATCAGCTGCAAAAGCTCCGAGACTAGGCAGCAACTCAGAAGCAGACGAACTCCGGAAAATTTGCCAAGGAAGAGAGAGAGAGAGAGAGAGAGAGAGAGAGAGAGAGAGAGAGAGAGAGAGAAAAGCAGCGATAACAAGGCGGAAAATTCGAGCTCGAGAAACTGGAAGCGGTAAAAAAAAAAGAAGCAAGAAAAGAAGGAGGACGCAAAGAAAGCGAGACGCCAAAAGCTCGGGGAGAGCAGAGGAACAAGGACGAAACGAAGCGTAAAAAGGCCGCGGGACGAAAGTCTCCCTCCGACGGTTCGCGAGAACAAGAATAATAATTCGCGGCCTCGGCCAATCAACTTTATTGACTCTTCCTCCTTCGACTTGAATTAACTCTCGGCGTTAATTCGACGGCAAAGTAAGTACGGGCTCCCTGTCCGCTTTTTAAGCTCCGAGGGAACTTGATACCGGTAATTTGATAAGCGCAGATTCAGCACGAGAAGAACCCGGCTCGATTGCTTCGTCCTTTTCTTCCTTCGGCTCTGGACGGAATCCTGCGCTCGCTGACCTTTTCTGCTTCGCTTTGGGCCTCCCCCCTCCCCCCCGCCCTCCTTCCTAAATTGAAAACTGTTATGTGAAACAAGGGAAAGCTGGACGCGGAGGGTAACAGGGGGGTATATCCTTTAGTTTTAAAAGGATTTTTCTGTTGTGACAGTCAAGAAAATTCAATAGGCTTTTCCACTGTGCGCGAGACTTTTTCCTTTTCCGAGCGCTTTCTTCTTCTCGGATAAGCTTCAAGGCAATGTTTTTTGCAGTAAATTTATTGGGAAGGAAAATCCAGTTGTAGAATTTATGTATACCCGAATATCCATAATCATTAAATCTATTTTTCTGATTTAAAGAAAACTCGAAATTTCAATGTTATTTCAAATGATATAAAATTCAAGTAATTGCTAACTAAATTAATTGAAAGGAAGATCCTCTTGAACGTGTAAACACGTTTGGTACTTGTAAAATTAATACCACTTGATTCTACCCATCAACCTGTTTCTCATGTCGTATTCACACATATAGCTGGAAAACTTGGCATTTAAATAAATTACCTACTACTGATGGTACTATGTGCATTATTACCTCATATTATATTAATGAATTTTCAATCATCAATTTTAAACTGCAAGCTGAATAAGCTGTATTATAATGGGATGATTTATTCACTCGTCTAAACATATCTAAAAAACAAAAACTATAAAAACTGCAGACAAAACAAATTTAATTTTAAAACGATATTGTCACTTTATTAGCTCTTAAAGGCCCGTAGAATTTTCGACTAATCAATTCGATTAATAATAATAAAAAAAAAAACAAATTAAATAAAACTAATTTTTCATTATTTAAATGGATATGAAGCTATGGAAACTATATCTTCGGCAAATCGAATCACCGACTGTGTAGTCCAATTTTATTTTTCAATTTTACGTCAGTTTGCGGTTATTAAATGTTAAAAAAATGTTTTTTTTTATATTACACCTCAATTTTTCAACTGATAACTATTGAATATTAACCCTTTCAGACCTAATGTACATTGGAATGTACATGCAGGGAAAACTGAAAAAAATTAAAATCAAAGGATTGAAACAATCTGCAACTTAAAATAATCTTTGTAAATAATTTTGCTGATCATTAGAGATGTATTTATACACTTATATTTGTAAGTATGCAAGAAAAAAAAGTTTTTTTACCATTTAAATCTTATATTTAGACCATAACAAGTCAAAATATACTTAAAAAAGTGATATATCACGGCTATATTTAATTCAGTTCTGAAAGGGTTAATTGATTACCCTAACTTTGGATTAGTTTCATTCTCAATTCTGACTTTCTCCTCCACTTTGAGTAGTAAGCAAAAAAAAAAAAATTTAATAAAATAAATCAATAAAAGATTTCTGCACTGCATTACGCACCAAACAATACTTTGAACTCGTCCTTTTTACCGAATCAACAACTAAATATTTAAGATCCGCACCTCGATACCGATTCGCGCAAAGCGAATGGCACTCGGCGTCAAACCAGACCGAAAAGTAAACGCGCCGCTTAAATGTCGGGGTAAAAAAAAGTCGCTCGCGACGGACGAGCGGGGCGGCCGGAGAGAAAGAGAAACCGAAGTGTCCCATTAAAGCTTTAAGCGACGCACCGCGCGCTCGTACATTAGAATCCATTTAGCCCGACGCGGCGAGCACACGGCGCGTGTAAGAAGGTTCATAAACGGAGTAATAAATATCAAGGTAATTGATGCGATCATAAACTCGTCGGACGAGTCGCGCGAGCGGCGGCTGCTTTCGCGAACGCCAGAGCCGAAGGTGGGAGGGAGGAGGCTACATTATGAGTGCAGTAACGTCACTGTCGTTCGGCGGTTACCCGCGGGAGCGGCTCTCTCTCTCTCTCTCTCTCGCCCCCGCGTCTAATTGAAGTGCGTAACTTCGCCGGCTGTATTATCGCGAGCTCGGGGACGATGACACCGTGACGGATAACTTCGGAATGGTAATTGCGCGTCTTAAATTCGTCCGGTTCACCTGCGATTTAGCGCTAAAACGCTTCTCTTGCTCGCTCTCCAGTTTCTCGTGGATTTTGCGCTACCGAGTTTATCTAGGAGAAATTTTGTAGAAACTTGCTGAAGCCTGCCGAGCGTGGAGTTGTAAGTTTGATGTAAGTAAAGTTTACATTCGAAGAAAGTAAACTGTGATTTAACTATTTACTCGTTTTATGTAAGATTGTTTATTCGCGTTCAATTTTCATAATATAAAGCGTTAATTAACGTTAATTAACTTTTTTTAGCGAATAAAAATTGAATTAAATGACAGCCCGTAAAGTAGGAATCAAGTTTGTCAAAAAGAAGTTGTACTTGCACCGCAAAATGCACTTTCCGATATTAACGACTCTCCCATCTCTTTGAAAAGCGCATTCTTCCCCGGAAAATTCGAAAAACTTTCGCTCCCATTGGACCGTATAAAAAGTACATTTCCGACCACGTGACCCCCGGAGCGGAAAGAGCTCTCGAAAGCGAAGTCAATTCGAAAATATATGAAGAGCCAGCCGCGAAGAAGGCCAGGGGGAGGGGAGAAAGAAAGGAGAAGGCAGGAATTATCGACGCGCTTCGCGTGACTTTTCCCGGCTGAGGCCAATCTCGGGCTGCGGATCTCTCGGCGAAGAAATTCGAATGAAATATCGCGTGTCCCTGATTATGGATCGTCCCGCGCAAACGTCGAATATATCCTCGCGCCGAGCGTAATCGGTTGACGTGTCTACCGTTACGTAATGTATCCCTTCGACGGCCTCGATATAGCCTACGGCTCTCCCTCCCCCTCCCCCTTATGCGATAATTCCCTCCACGCACGGAATAGGCCGTGCAACTTCGCACCTCCGGAGATGCCTTCCGTTAATCAAATGTGACGTAGGTGATTCGACGAGCACCAGACGAGAGCGTCCTTGGGGAAATTTTTCGCTTCTGCTTTCTTTTTTTTTCTTTTGGTTTGTCTCTCGTGCGCCGAGTCATTTGGAGAATGTTTTGAGGAATTCGATTGCTGATTTATTTTATGGCTGGCGGTTTATTGCCGCCGAGATAGGTCTTGAATTATGGCTGAGAAGATTTGCGGAACTTTTTTATTTTTAATGATGTTGGACTCGTCCATTTGTTTATACATATTTAGCTACATAAGAATTATGAAAAAGGCGGTTACATCCTTCTATATGCAAATGATAATATCAATTCTTGAGATATTTTGTACACTTATGAAATCGTTATTAGGCATATTAGTTTTGCAATAAACTACTGTTTTAAATATAACGGTTTTACATTCAGAAAAGATCCAACTAATTGACAGCTATATGTTATGTTAGATTGCATTTTATATTAATCTTTTTAACGACTTTAAAAACAATAATTCAAATGCGAACTACTTGTAATCTAAGCCGTAAAACGCTATTAAATATTTCTTGCTACTTTATCCAATTAGACAAGTAATAAAAGCAAGTGCCCATCAAAATTGGGTTTCCTTATTACCCTTATCTTAAATATTCCAGTGCCGCATACAAAACATGTTTCTAATCTAAAAGTGTCGCATTTAGTTAACAAGTTATTAAAATTATCGGCTATTTATGCATAGACTTCCGAAATGCTTTAAGCTCACTTTCTTAATAAGAATTTAAAAGTAGTATTCCATGAAGTAAACCCATCAAAGTTTTTCATTTTCACGGTAATGACGCTCCTTCCTCGATCGACAATTTTTACGACACCGTTAAAACCAGCTATAAGGAAATACGTACGGTTAAAGTGTCTAAAATAAAATTTAACACGCCAATATTACCTTTCAAATACAAATATTAAAATATTTATAATAGCGTGCGATGAAAAAATAACTCTTGGCCTAAAAAAAATTGAGCCGATATAAACTTTAATAAAACCTTATATAAATCATTTCGTATAAACTGAAACCTCAACTTTTCTGCATTTCCAATATAAAAATAATTAAAGCTTGAAAAATTTTCGACTTTTGTATTAAATAAATAATCTGTACGAATTCAAATTCAATTCAATTCAAGTAAAAGTCAAATATTCTTACAGCATTGTTTTAACTAAATTCATTATTTCAACAACGTTATAACAAGGTAAGAAACTTGTTTTATAACATTTCTTATCGCATATAAATAAATTGTTCCGACCAGATAATACATGAATCACCGTTTGCTTTAGCCTTTCCGCTGTAAAAGCAGTGCCAAGTCAAGTAGATTTCACCCCGGGATCTCCGATAGCTCCAAGCTGGGCATTTGCACCTCCATCCGCAGTTCCAGGATTTCCACTTTATATCCCCGAGCCGGTCACCACTCGACGACCAGTCCAGCGCATAAACACACACATATGCCCATTTCCGGAGCGGCGCTGAATAAATCATAATCGTAAACCGAGCCCTCGTCCACACTTCTCGGGAGCCTATGATGGCCTTCCTCCAACCCCACAATACAAGCCCGAGCGAAAGAAGAATAAACTACGCGAAACTACTTCTCGTAGGTCAAGAGGGAGAGAGGGAGAGAGAGCTATCTTTATATACGATACAGGACTTTACGAGGTCCTTCGCCGCGGACTTAACCCTGCGAAGCTTTTTCACCGACCGACGAGTAATCGGCGCGCGAACTTCCCGGAAAAAATAGGGACGAGGAAAATTGCAGTGCCCACCGGTAGAAGGAGAGAGAGGAAGCGGGTACGCACTTGCTTCACTTTCATTAATTAGAAGAGAGGGGAACGTTGCAATTGTTTGCATGTTTAAAAAGGGGCGGCGGATCGGGGAAAGCGTTTGAGAATGATTTGCATGTGGAGTATTGATTTCCCAAAGTTGATTGGTTAATTGGGATAATTGAAGGATTTATTTTGTATTTGTTTTTAGGGTCTAAACGCAAAGATGTGGTGAACGAATTGTATTGCGAATTTTAAGTTAAAAATTTAAACAATAGAGCGAGAGTATAGTCAGTTTGTAGATTTATTTTTAAAAAGTTTATTTTGTTCGCGTAAGTTCTGTACGTATTTATTAACGAGCACTTCTTCTGTTTTTGATACGCGAATATTTATAATCACTACGTTACATCTAAAGATTTGCATTTTCTAAATACTTACAATGCCACAAATACATAAATACTTTCCACGGTAAAAAAAAATGAGGAAAGATTACTTTTCAAGTCGAAATTTTTATCTTACCAAAATTCCAAGGGTCAAAATAATGGCTTACGCATTCCGAAATTACCCCTACGAAATTCCACCCCAGGCAGAAAAAAAAATCTCTTTTACGAGTGTAATAAATAACCGAAACTCTTAAATTTCTAATGCTTAAAACATAGAAATTGCGGGACTTGGAAATCTCGCATTAGCCGTGAATACCATTATACACAAATACAGCGAATGTGCCAGATGATAAAATGCCAAAGTTGGGAATGTGCGTAGTTGAACATTAGTCAAATCTTTACAAGTTGAAATTTTACTAACGTTCAAACACATTCCTAAGTTCGGCATTTTATCATCCAGCACATTAGCTTGCATGTATGCAATGATGAAGGCGCAGTTTAGATTTACGGTCGCTTAAATCCACAAATGTGTAACGAGAGAAACTGTTATTTCGACTGCAGGAATATTCCATTATTTGATCATTAAATCTGCAATAAATACTGCCTGTCGATAAACTCGTTCATAAGGATCTTCATGTTTTCTGGCGAAAATGAAATCAGTCTATCAAGCATTAAATGCTTTATTCGTCTTATCCAACGATGACATTTCTTAGTTTTGGCAACAAAGGCGAATTATCAATAAATGTCCTCCAGTAAACTGAACAAGCCTCCCATCTCTAAAATAATTGAATCCTCTAGATCTTCGGTATATTAAAAGCAAACAAAGCAGAGGGAGCTAAAGCTCCTCGAAATCGGCGCGAATTCCTGGCTCTAAACAGCCGGTCCGCCGACGGAGTAGTATATAAAACGAGACTCTGATAAAGCGGCGGAATGAAGGGCGCGAACAGAAGCAGCGCGGCGCCGCAAAGCAAGATAAATCCCGCGGACGAAAACTAAAATAGGTCCCGGGGAAAAACTGCGAAATCTCGATGAAAATCCTTGAGTAATGTATCTTGAGCCGGCGTTCTGACGGTTCCTCCTCCTCTGCTCCCATTGTTCTTACCTCCGGGGGCCTTTCATCTCACTTTATCTCTTATCCCAGAGCATTACTCTCTCTCTCTCTCTCTCTCTCTCTTTCGTTCCCTTTTCGCTGGCCCAGCAATGACATCGACTATCTCTCTCGCTCGCCCTGCTCGGGATCTCCATCGAGAGCGGGGTCAACCAGTAATCGACTTCCTCGCCGGCTCTCTCCTCTCTCTTTCGTTTGCAGTAATTTCGTTCTCTCGCGAGTTCTGTCTCATTTCTCATGTCGCCCACGCGTTCCCGCTGCCAGACTTTCGTCGGCTTTGCAAAGTATGTGCGAGAAAGAATGAGGAGAGAATCAATTCTTATTTTTTTTGTTTTGTTTGTTTTTTATCCGAACTGCAGTGATTTTTCGGATTTTTAAGCGTTTTTAAGATCAAAAAGGTAATTGTAATGTCATTTAAACAACAAAATTGTGATTAATGATTTAAAAATGAGAAATTTGAATTAAAGAATCAGGTTATTTACCAGGGCATCTTCTGCAGTGCAAAATCTGATGTGAAAATGCAATTTTTTTATACCAACTAAAAATTTCTTTCTACTTCATAACATATGTCAGCCTGTGAATATTGAAATCCAGATTTAGCATTTTCAATATTTCTGAAATCAAATTTTTCACGGCTTTCAGCATATTTTATTTTCTTTTTCTCTTAAACGATTTCAGCCATCTAACCATTACTCGGAAAACGCTTATTCACGCCATCAAATGATTTAAATTAATAATTGTACTCCGAAGCGTAAAAAAAACTAATCGATTCGGTCCAAATGAGAAGCCCAAGAATGCACGAATTGCCGAAAGTTATTTAAGTGCCCTTGTTAACATACGTTGCGCGGAAAAGTCACATTAGCAGAACGTCACATCTCCGACTGTCACCTGTGCTTTTTTGCATTCGCGAAAAATAAATCTGCGCCCTTAAACCGGACAATCAACCGAGTGACTTTTCTCGTCCCCGCGCGCGCGCAATCCCGTAATGAAGTTCGGGGATTTTCGCCAAAAATTTGAGAGCGTGTCTCCATTTTTCCGTCACGCTTCAGTTGAATTCTAAAGGGCGCGAGGAGCGGGAGGGGGGAGAGGAGAGACGCGCGACGCGCTTTTCGTGAATCGGCTTCGAGGCTTGAATGCGAAATTCTTCGGAGCGAGAATTTAATCGTTCCCCGTCTGGCGTCGGGGATGCGCGTTTTCGTTTTCTCTTTTCTTTCTTTCCCGTCGTTTTAATAAAAATAAATATGCAACGTGCGGAAGTCCAGGACTTTTTATCTGGCAAGGGGAGATTTGCAGAACACGCTTTACGTGATGTTGTAATTATACCAAGCGATCGCGAATTCGTTTAAAATAGTTTTTTCCACGAGAAACCCATGATTTACTTAAAATTTTAATGTGCTTTTAATTATAGATAATGCACAAAGTTTTTTAAAATGTACAATTTTTTATTTCCTTTTTTTTTTTTGTAATACATTATAATGATATGAAGAATATTTATGGAATATTAAAAGATGGAATAAACTTTGATTGAAATTTTTATTGATTATTTTAAAATATATTTAAACTCTTCAAGAAATTATTTATAATTATTATGCGCTAAATTTTTTTTTACTATTATGTAACTTTCTCTCTGGTTTTTTAAATTTCATGATAACTGATTTTAGCACTACTAATAAATATAAGTTGCAAACTGAAATATCAACACCGACAAAACTGGTAAATTGAAAAGAAGATTAAAGAATAAAACGTAAAAACAAAGTCAAGCAAGTGAACGCTAACAAATCAAAAGTAAAATAGTCCAAGCCACTTTGCCGCTGCACATCAAAATTCGAAAACTATTCTTGCCCCGCACCAAAAAATAAACAACCAAAAGAAAATTGAACAAAATTTAGT
Organism: Ormyrus pomaceus; assembly: GCA_900474385.1. Classification (NCBI taxonomy): domain Eukaryota; kingdom Metazoa; phylum Arthropoda; class Insecta; order Hymenoptera; family Ormyridae; genus Ormyrus; species Ormyrus pomaceus. Next base: position 1,560 of record UCOM01003316.1, on the reverse strand, counting down.
TTCGCTATATTACTAGGCTGGCCAACAAAAGCGGAGGGGTCGATTGAGCAACGTCAATCATCCACAGAAAGGATCTTCTGGCTATCGCGTTGTTTTTTCGGCAGAGGCGAACATACTCTGCATATACGCGCGTGCACATGTACGTACACAATAGAGGCGTTTACAGTATCGAGACAGTAGGGCAAAGGTGGATTTTTTTCCAAACTACTCTTTATACAATTACAGAACTCAATATTTCATTTTTTGCTAAATTCTTCGTTACTGAAATCTCGAGTAAGGAAGAATTTGAAAAACAAAATTACGTAAACAGCTGAGAATCGAAAATAAAATTGAAAAATCGAGGCTACGCAGATCGACCGCGAATTTAATAAGGAAGAATTGAAATTGAAAGCCGCAGAGTAATTTGAAAAAAGAAACTTTACTTTTGCCCCAGTGTGCGGGGCGCCGCTCCAGAGGGACCACCTGTACACTGACCGACGTCGCGCCCCGCTCAAAGGATTTTCCGGTTTGGGTCGGGCTGAGGGAAGAAGAGAAGACGCACGCTTTGAGGGAGGCTCTCTCTTTTTCTAGGTCTGTTGGTCGTGACAATGAGAAAATAAGCGAGCGTTGTCCTTTAGATTTTCGTCTTGGGATTTCTCAGGCGTTATATATGGGTATAGGCGATTCTTCGACCAGATTTACGAAAATTTTCGTGGCTATTTTTAAGGTGATTCTGTATTATAAAATAATATTAAATTCGTGTAATAAACGAATGCTTGCCAATTGTAAAATAACCCTTTTTTATGTTTGCAAACAATTAAAGTAAAAATAAATATTACCTCATTTAACATTATGGAGGTCTTTGAACTATACTTAAAGAATACCATAATAAATATTGCACAACTCTTTCTCCGCACCTTGTAAGATAACGCGATCGATATAACCAAGTTTACCGCGCGATACGTCAGATTTACGTCAGCTTACTTTCTAATTTTAAATCCGGCCATAACTTTGGAACTAATTAAGCCATTTACTTCTGCAACACATTGTATTAAAGCAGAGTCGTAAAACTTTTTTAATGGCTAACCTAATTAAATTTAAAAACAATGCATCAGTCGAGCACAATGGATTATAAACACAGTACAGTAATAACGTTTTTATTTAAAGCAAAATTTAAAAATTTCCTTTACTTTACGTAAAGCTTTTCTGAAAACAATAAATGAAGCTTTTATTCCAAACTTTTATTAAAGTAAAGTATAATAAAAAATAATAAAATTTATCTATATTTAATAATTTTTTACGCGCTTTCATTTCTCCAAATTATTCAATATTTTAATTAATTTTTAATTGTTTGACAATTGCGTTAAGATCCCGAGAATAAAATCCTTTACTCAAATGCCGCGTGCAGTAAAGCAGTAAACTAAACTCGACTGCCGAATCGTATATTCGACATTACCTCTCAGAGCATCGTTTTGCATCCATTTCATTACGCGGGGCTCGGTTCCTCAAAACAATCCAAAGGCGCACTTCGTAATTAAATTTCGCGCTTCCCCCTCACACCCCTCCCCCCCATCCCCTTCC
>UCOM01003315.1:0-18687 GCA_900474385.1 Ormyrus pomaceus | reverse complement strand
ACTTTGATCCGAGGCGAACGAGGAATTCGTTTCGTTTGAGGCCGAAGAGTAATTTGTTTCGGCGCCGCGGATCCGAATTCGGCCGCTGCTTTTAATCCACCTTTTATGCCCGCGATTCCCCGATCTCTCGGGCAAAAGTGTTTTCTGTTAGTGAATCGCGCCGCGCCCGACTGCTGTTTGCGGGGGTGGCTGTTTGGCTTTTACGAGGTTTGAGTTTTTGCTTTCGATTGAATTTTGGGAGGCGGCTCGGAGTAGTAGAGCCAGGTTTAATTGTTTTTAATCAAGTGCGTATATCTGAAGGAAAAAATCAGAATAAGTTACAAAACGCGTTGATTGTGTAAGAATGCTTCGTAAAACCATTTATCACTGCTATAATAGAAAGATCCAAGCGATAAGTTTTGCGAAAGCTAAATAACTAAACTGCTAATTCACACCAAAACAAGATTTAATCAAAAGTTTTCAAATTAACTAAAAATTCATCTTCCGTTAATAAGATTTGTATAAAATTTAAAAAAAAAAAACATTTTTTCTCTCATTCGAATCGAATTCTTTCGCCCGAAACACCGAGGAGCACGACAGCTTCGTACTCTCTTCGTAAACAGTTTAGAATAAGGCCAAAATTAAACAAGGCCACAAAAGAAACGAGAGCCAGAGGAGAGGCTGGCGGAAGAAAACTGTAGCGGGGGCAGTCGTTAAAAAATTTTTCATTTATTTATGCACAACGACTCGGCGCTCGCGCCGGGAGCAAAGTCCCTTATTTTCCGGGGGCGACTCGCCGGAATTTTAATTAAACCCCCCTTTTTTTTTTGCCAAAAGCAGCCTGGCCTCGTTGCGGCGAAACTACTTCCGACGTCTTCTGGCGCTGCGAGAGAGAGAGAGAGAGAGAGAAAGCCCGGATTACACAAATCTGAGAAAAGGAGGGCGTTTCGCGCTTATTTAGCGCTAAATTGCACCGCCCGAGCGCGGATTTCCTTCTCCTCGAGTCAGCTCTCCCCGCTTTTTTCTTCGCTTCTTTGCTATACTGTTTTTCCGTTTAGCCTCGGTCAAAGGGAATTTAATAATTTTGCGGGAGCTTGGAGTTTCATTTTTCGATGGCTTAATGCGGTTTAATTCGATCATCTTTAAAGGGAGATTAATATTTCTTGTCTTTTGTTTCTTATATCCTTTGTTAAATTAAAGAGATTGTATTTTACTTTTTATCGTATATATTTTTTAGTGCGCGAAATGTTTCATTTTATTTGATTAATAATCTAAGGTTTTTAATTAAAAAATGATCCTTTGATAAATTAATAACTTTTTTTCAACTAAACAGCAACGATCTAAATTCGAATATAGAAAATGGCGAATAAAAAATTTTTTTGAATGTTTCCTGAATTCTTTTCAAAAAATTTTTCAAAAAAATGTTTTTATTCACGCAGTGCTGAAAAAGATTTTTAAAATGAAGCGTAACGTGGTGTATTTGCAAAAAACGAACATTTTCCAAATCCCTACAGCCATAGAGCAAAATTGACATGAAAACTCCAGCTTGCAAAACAAATAATTCTATGATAGAACTTTCGAATAAATTTTCGAAATCCTTGGGATGCGTCGGAAAATTCATCGCATCGATCGAGGCGAATCAATTAATGAGAAGTCGGCTCGGAAGTTCGGGATAACGGCAAACTTGGGCGAAACTTGGCGTCGATTGGCTTATCCGCTGCAGGGACTAACGAATTTTCGATAATACCGTCTTCAATTACATCTCGCCCGCATCGAAGCCATTGTACATATTTAATTGCGCGTGACGAGGCATGCATTCGATAATTAATTAATGGCGCGGCGACTGTAATTCGTTCTTAAACATTAAAATGTTGAATTAATAATATGGGTTCTTTTTGATTGTTTGAAAAAAGGTTTTTAAACTTTGAAAAAAACAGCGTAAAAGTAAAAGTGATTGTCAAAGTGTGTTTTTACTTACTTGGAATTTTTATAGTTTCAATAAATAAAGTTACTTCAAATATCGAAACGCAGCAAAAATGATGTCATGAGTATTTCTACTCTAGATTCAATATTTTTATTTTCCGAAAGACAACTAAATCATCTGCACCAACGTAAAATTATGATAATAACTAAATAACTAAATTTAAATTAACGTTCATATTTCGCAAAAATGTCAAAAGATAAACTATAAAAATGCCTTTGAAAAAAGTTCAGTACCAGGCGCATCTCTGTGAGCTCGGAGGGATTAAAAGCAATTCATAAAAGGCAGAAAAAAGCGAAAAAAGAGGTAGAGAGAGAGAGAGAGAGTGAGCGAGAATCAGGGTTGCGTACTTTTAAAATTCGGCCACAAAGTGCCTTTATCACCCATAAAAAAAGGCTTCTTCCCTCCTCGGGAGAAATTCATGCGTCAGTTGTGCAGCACAACAGCGTCGGCCATCAAAGTCTTGCTCGCTTTTTTTCTACACTCCGGCGCTTTATCTTCCGGCCTCTATGGCCTTTGGGCGCGTCGCTCGATTTGCGTGACCTGCAGCCCAGCTTTTTCGGCGATTTCCTTTCGCGATGGATTGGTTTCATGTGCTTGCAGGGCTGCAAGGGCTTCGAGGGTGCTGAGAGGTCGCTATATTGAATTTTCGAGGCAAATTTTACTGACAGCTTAGGATTTTAAGTTAATTGCTACCTTATTTAGTAAGATAGTTTAAAAATTGTAAAATTATTTAGCGGTGAATTTGATTGTATGACAGAGATAATCGTTATATTATTTCTAAATATATAATATTAGTTCTATATTATATTTCCCATTTTTATTTTATTTTTTGAGTTATCTTCAGAAGACTTCGAAATTTTTCATTTTTTCGCAACACAAAAGATCAACGTATATAGTTCGTTTATCCAAGTAATTCATTATGTAAACTTTTTTATGCATGGTATATTCTTTTTAGTACAAGGAAGTTTAAAGCATGTTTAAGATTTCTGGACAGTTTTTTTATTTTTTAAGGTTTCAACTTTATTCTTGTATAAAATGTATAAACTTTTCTAAAATTTTTTCATTAAAACATAAACTTTCTGCTTGAAAAAAAAAGGATCCTAAATTTGTTCGATTCTTATCAATGCTTTCAGTCGTGAAAAACAAAATTGCAGTAGCAAGCCTTTAAAAAATAGTCAACCGCGAAAATTCCTACAAGCCCAACACTTTTGGCGTACTTGAAATTTTAAAGCCTCGCCAGCACCGCCACCCAATAACCAAACACGCCGAATCCAAACGACAGCGCCTCCGTAAACACCGAACGAAATGCGCAACGAGCAAAAGAAAGCAAGAATCGGCGCGCGTCGAGCCGCGGCTTCAACGTTCGTACACACATAGTAACGCGCGCATTACGCGGGAGCGATTGACGTTTTACGTGCGACCTCGCGACGACGTCGTTTCGCTGATGCTGCTGCGGCGATATCATTCTCTCCTCTCCGCGCGCGTACTCTCCGGTATTTATGCGACGGACCTGTTTTGCAGGGAGCCGAGCGAGAGAGAGAGAGAGAGAGAGAGGTTGTAATGAGGGAACGCGGCTCGCGCAGTCTTGCGGGGCTCGAATGAATGGGACGTGCAGGCAGTTTTTGAGGGGGATGTTTTTCGAGAAATATGAGGGATTAGTGTGCCTTTGAGTGGGTTTATGACAGCGGTTAAAGTCTCAAGCCTCTGTACTTTTTATTTTCGGCTCGAAGCGCAAGTTGAATATATTTTATGGAACGAGAAATTGAATGCTTGCTCGATGGAATATTATTTATCGGCTATTCGAGTAACGCTTTCTTTTAAAGATTTTTAATAAGAGAGCAGTAATCAAACACAAGTTTTCTATATTAATTTAAAACAAGGTGTTTTACGCAAATAGTAACATGTCGTATAATACATTTAAATTTCCACCTCTTGTAAAGCCAATAAATTCAACCTACCACCCGTAAAATCGCCGCAACGAACCCAAAATTCAGCCAAAAACTACGCTCCGCGGCCCCAACAAGAGCCATTATAATAAAACCACCTCCAAACACCTCGCCTCGGCAAGTTTTAAGGCCCGCGAGCCAGCGAGCATTACCCAAATGATAGTGTTTTTCGGGCAAAAGTTTCGGGGCTCTCCGTCCGCTCGCTGCTCTCGAGTCGCGCCGCGCGCGAGAAAATCAAGCCGCGAGCTCTTCTTGTTCCTGTTGCAGCTCGCTTGAACGAGCATGCACGCACGCAGGCGAAGGTGAAGAGCTTAACCCGAGATAGAGAGAGAGAGAGAGAGAGAGAGAGGGAGAGGCGATGCGTTCCCACGCAGCCGGCCCGGAGTGTTTGCCCGCTCAGCTGTATAAGCTGGATGAAAAATTCGGTTAATATTATCGAGGAGCTTGCGGGGATTGGGTGAGGTTGTAATGAGGCGTGTTCGAGGAGATGGCTTGCTAAGAGTGCGGACATGTTTTGGACGAGCTTTTTTATAAGTATTATATTTTCTTCGAATTCGTTATACTTTAGATTTTTTTTATCGTTTTAGATGCGATTTATAATATTATATGTTGATTTTTATATATAAACGTCAGCTGTAAGCAAATGAATGGCCCTGAAATTTGATCCAATAAAACAGATCGCCTGCATGTATCCCTTTTATTTACTATACAAATTTAGAATCTCAATTAAAATTCAATATAAGCCCAACAACAACAATTACGCCAACATTACCTTCGAAGCCACTCCCCCAGTAAATAAATCAAGCAATCATTAATCCTCGCCGGTGGCGCAAAAAACTCTCGGGCACCTAAATCATTTCGAGCCCGACTGTACTTCCAATAAAGTTTTAAAGCGACCTCGAATGTGCGCGAAAAGACAGAGAGAAGGAGGATTCAGTCGCGCCTTCCACCCTCGCCTCGCCTCTCTCTCTCTCTCTCTCTCTCGGCCGGCGATGTGGGCGGCTGCGTGCAGTCGCTGCAGGCGCTCCTAATCACAGACTCTTTCTCCGAGAGTATCCTTCTCCCCCTTTCTTGTGCGGTGCGTAAGGCTCCGTAGGAGGGATAAGAAGCGAAAATAAGATGAATTTCTGGGGGCGTGATGTGCGCTCTAAAATCGTGGTTTTTTTTTTTGTGCCTTTTATTCGGACGTGAATTATTGAGATTTTTTGGAAATCCGGATCGTTATACTATTGGGAGGAGTTAGCGTGAAATAAATACAGTGGGATATCCATCTAAAGTTACAATATCAGTACGTTAGATATTCGTATTTTCTTCCCAACTTTTCGAAACGACACGAAGATAAGTGCTTAAACTCAGTGACGATTCGTCAAGGAACGCTTAGCTAACGTGCTCAGATAATCACCAACTTCATATTACAGAGCACATATCTTTCTTGTAAACCGCTGAATCTTAGCGTCTGTGTATATTTCACGTACGCAACTCTGCATTCATATAAGCGCTTGACAAAGTGCATCAATTACCGCTGATTATCCGCGCACTTTTTTCTCGCCTTGCACTCTCTAATTAATGTTGCCTTATACATTTTCGCGACTCGTCGACGTAACCACCACTGGGGGACTAACTAGCTCCTCTTCCGACTCGTATATTTCATTGCGTTCGAGGAGATGCACCGGAGATATACAAGTTTCAAACGCCTGGATTTATTCTGAAAGTATTAAGTTAAAAAAGACGTAAATAAACTTTTACTTATTCAGATCTAATAAAAGATATAAATTGTACTTATCTGTTACAATTTTACTTAATAATTAAAAGAATTAAAAAATAAGCTATACATTTTCATACAGCATCCACAAGGAACGTAAATTTAACGGGTAAACTCTTTTGAACGCGTGTATTTTGTATACCGACACGCGCGGAAGCCGGGTGGGAGGACCGTAAACCTTCCGCTAATGCGTGCGATCTTTTTTATGTGTTTCCGCGTGGAAACTCATACAGTCGGCCGAATTAGTCATCATCTTGGGGTAACGCAATAGGAGTAATTTCCTTCTCACTTGAGTTTGCCGGTTTCGTTATTTTATGTTATTTATTGAGATATTTACTAATTTAATATTTTCTTTTTGGTACAATGACGCGCACGACTGTCGCTAAAGCGCTTATTCGAATTTGCAGCAAAAATATTCAACAAATTGGCTAAAAAATCGTTGTAAAAACTTGAATGTAAACTTTATGCATGGGCAGTGTATGCTGAACTAACCCCCACCTTTATTCAAAAAAAAGTCCTTTTCTACTCCGATATCAATACTCTCAGTTTCCATTATTCCGCCGATGGCGTAAGTTTTTATTACTCCGTTAGCCAACTAAAGCAATCAAAATTTATTAGTTTATCGAAAACCTCGCCGTATCGAAAATAAAGTGAAACATCCTCCGAGTCGAATTAAATAAAATCGTACGTTTTACGCCCTCGGAAGACCACAATTTCCATTACTTGGCGCATTTTATTCCTTACTCGCCGTTTTTTTGTTTTTTTTTAAATTCGTAACAAAAGCCACGCGCGATTCCCAGGGCCTGCAAAAGTTTATTTTTATGCTCTTACGAGCGCATTAGCTTCAATTGAAAATTTGTCTTGCTTGTACGCAGCCAAGCGATGCGTAATAGTAATAAAGCGTATTAGTAATGGAAATAAAAATGTAAATGCGACTGCACGCGTAGAGCGGAATTTATAGATTCTGCGTTGGCTCGAATTGTGCCTATAAAAGATAGCCTATTAACTTGTAATATTCGCCGATAATCGTAAACTTAGATATTTAGTTTTCGGGGCAAAAATGTGCGCCTTTCATTTTACTGGCTCTTTTGCATTTCTATTGAATAAAGAGTGTATTATTTCGATACAGAATTGTAACGAAGATTTTATGGAATTATTTTACTGGAGCGAATTGTATGACTGTACTTTTAGTGCGCGAATCGCGGACAAAAAAATAGTGTATCAAGTTACCACGCATTTCAAGCTGTAACGTTCGGTAAAAAAACTAGTAAGAATCCGTTATAATAAAATCTATAAATGTCAAAAAAATCATTACATTTAGGTACGATATAATTCCAGCAATAATACCCAGTATTTGGATATAACGCGAAAAAAATGGCCAATTTCTACTCTAAAAATGGAATCTGTTTCTAACTACGGATAAAGTGAATTTCAAAATATAAAAGCTATAATAAAAATAAAAATTTATTGATTCTAATAAAATGAAAAATGCATTTTTATTATTAATAATAAAATTGACGACATAACGACAGTTTTATTGAAAAAGTTCTTAAAATACCATGATTCAGCATTCATTCAGGTGATTTTACAATCAAACGATAGTAGATGTGAAGAATATATTTATCACTGATTTTGCGCTTTTATTCAAGTGAAAATTATTAATATTCAAATTTATGAATTATTATTTTTTTTTAGTTTAAACAAATTTAAAATTAGTTTTGACGTTAACATTTTTAAATTGTCGGTGATGATGATCTTTCTATACCCCATAAACGAAAGAGGAGAAAACTAACAGCAAAATGGCATCAGGAAACAGCAAAAACGGTCGCAAATTTACAGCAAATTTATGTAAATCTGCGATACGTGTTTATGGGGTATATCCTTTTAGACTTGTCGAGCCCTTTTAAACGTTTTTAATCACTTTCTAAAAGAAAACCACCGAAATTCTACTGTAAATAAGACATTTATTATCTTAAAAATTGACCCAATACTAAAAGAAATAAAATTATATGCCAATTGTAGATTTCAAAACAGCAAATGTTCTTTATTGCACCCATCTACGGTTACAATCCTTATTCCAAAGCCATTCATATCCATTTCCAGGCAACACCTGTCCACGCTCGACTCTCGCATTTTAATTCGAGTTTAAGGTTACAGCGTCACGGGATATCGCTTTTCCATAATTTACAATTTTTCGGATCGAAATTCGAGCTTTAAAGAAAAGTTCGGGCTTGGGGGGGGGGGATGAAAAGCGCTGACGGCTGACGGTTATGATGATGGACGATTACCTGGGCCGGCGCGGTATAATTCAGCTGCGCGCGCGTCGCGCACTTTCACGGCCGAGCGATCGGGCCGACACTTATTCATCTGCTGTTGCGCCGCAGCGTCGACGATTTGACGAGCTGCGCAAAACGCCAGCCCGACCGAGATCGATGCTTAGGACAACCAGATGCGATAATCGCGGTCGCGCGACGAGGCCCGATGCTTTCCGCCTTGCGTCACGGAGAGACGGGAAGTGACGGAGATCGCTTCGGAGATTTGAGGCGACAGAACGATGAGATGTGATGAAACACGACGTTTCAGGATTTTGAGAATTTTGTTTCGTGTGTTAATATTTACGTATGTATAGTTAATGATATCTAGTATTGAAAAGTTTAAGATTTAATTTTAGATTACTTTCCGTATAAAGGAATATTATTGACTGTAAAAATGTTGAAACTTTCTCCTTTGTAACGAACGTTTGCGTAAAAAATTTTAATTTTAAATGAAACTTTACAGAATGATTTGTATTTCGTCGATCAAATGCTTGTATACACAAAAATGAGTATTTCCTTTTGTAATTCTACTGAAGAGAAATTTAAAACAAACAAGCACATTTATTTTCACATTGTGCACGCTTATTTTCCAGCAGCGATATAATGAACTTTAAAATTCTATGGCATTATGTTAACGGTGATATATCTCTACTTCCATATAAGCAAAGATAACTGTGAAAAAATATATATATATTATAAATCAAAAGAGTGCAGAAAAGATTAAAGTTACAAGAGATTGCTAATTTTGACATAAAATTATAAAAAGAAGATCTTATACATTAGTTTATGAAACATTACTATACTGTCAACGAATTTGAACACAAGAAATTAAAAACGTTTAAATTTCAAAAATCAAAAAATCTTACACCAGATGTTAAATATGAGCTTATATAAAAAATCACGATTATACGTATCAAATAAATGTTCCTAATACAAATTACAATAAAAATCATTCATTGAAAATATGCATCAATCTCGTTAGACACCCCGTATCTTCAGTAACCAGCACCCATCGTAAATCTCTAACTGAGCGTTTACAACTGGATAAATCTCGCCGACTGCAAAAAGCGTTATTATCCAGACGGTCAGGCTTACCGACCGTGCGGCGTCTGATTTTCAGTTTTTTTTTTTTCCCCCGCGGCGATATAATACCCTGCATCCCAGTGGCGAAAAGAGTTCGCGGATGGAAATTATTTATCTGGCCGTTTTGGTCCATCGAATCCCGGTAGTTGCAATTTCGCATTTTCCCTTCATGGACTGCCGGACAGAGCCGATCGAGCGGATCGCTCGAGCAGGCATATGATATTGCGGATCGAAAATAATTTACTGCGGCCGCGACTCCTACGGAATTGATGCGCTCTCGTTTTTTAGCCTCGCGTCGCGCGAGCAAGTGTGCCCTTCGCAACGCGGACCGCTTTTGTATTGCTTTGTCCGTGGGTATGGACTCAACTGGATTTTGGTTTTAGGCTTACTCTCATCATCGGTACGGTTTTAAAGATATGTATTGATATTTATTGATATTTGCTGTTATTTATTGATATTTATTTACCCTGGTAGTAAGTTTCCGATAATACCGCTAGAATCTAGTTAAAATGTCCAAATCTATTTAGATTCTAGCGATATTATCGGAAAGTATCGGAAACTTGCTACCAGGGTACTTACGTGATTATTAATCTGTTAAAAATATCGAGTCTATTTTTCTAAAGTATACTCTACATAATTTTCTTAATGATTTCTTGAATTATGATATAACTTCATCCTCTATTAATATTTCTAAATTATTGTTACTAGTTAATTTGTAAAACTAATTAAAACGACAAATTTTTATACATTGCTCCTACGCTTTATCGTGTTCTGAAACGAGAAGATAAAAAGAGTCGTTTTATGTTATTGTTCACTTTGCTTTATATGTATATCGTAAAAATTTTGATTATATTCTTCTATAGAGAAAAGATAAAAGCGCCAACAGTGATAGGACATTTTTAACATTCTACCCAAGTAATCTGTTATTTTTTTTTAAATATAAACCAAGTTTTCACGAGCGAACTCGGAATACTAAAAATTTACATTTTACGCATTTTCAAAAGAAATCTTTCAGCGCGATAAAAAATAAAATTTTCCATTGAACAACGAACCTCTCGGCTTAGAAGAGGGAGCAGTAAACTTCATCATCGATTAAGAGCGTTAATTAAATGGGCCGGCGAGCGGCGGCGCTCTTCCTCGGGGGCACTTTTCGCGATGCGCGCCCCGTTTCGGTGCTGGGCTCGGCGTTATTGTTAATTAACGCTCGTCTGCGCAGCCGCAAATCCGCAGCCGCGCGCGGTGTCCCGCTGACGCTCGAGCTTCCTATATACGGAGAGTTCTTGTTTTGTCGCGCGTGTCGCGCTCGTTAATTTAGAGAAATGTAATTTGTATGAGCGGCTGGCTCGGTTCGACGGATCGAGCCCAAGCCCAAGCTGATGGATGTATATACCTCCGTACGCGCCGAGCGCCAAGTCTGCGACTGCTATATTCAATGCGGACAAGTTCAAATGCGTTCCGATATCTTGCGACGACGAGTCGACGCTTTAACGAATACGAGCTGCAGATTAAACGCGCTACCTTACACTTACGTTACCTTCCGCGCGATATTGTTTAACGGGAAAATATTGTCTCGAAGATATTGTTTCAACGATAACCCTCGTGCTTAATTATCAGCATCCGCTTTCGAATTTACAGTGTGGCTCGTAGTAGTGTAGCAAACAAATTAGCATCCAACTTTTATTATATAAAATCCTGATTCGCTGTTTTTTTTCTGTCGCTTGTAGCTTTGTTATACTGGACCTTATCTATATGCATCACTTTTATGCGTTTAGCAAATGGTTACATGCAAAAGAAATCTGTTAAATAAAAGTGAGTTATAGTCGCAGAGTAAATGTTTTTATTTTTGCGGAGAGCCGAAACCGCAAAATACATTAAGCCATAATAATACGAAAAATTAAATTAATTTGACATAATTTAATTAACTGTTCTGCTCTGAATTAAGCTTTTTACAATGTTTTTATTCAGAGGTGATATTAATTCGTTTGGCTTTATTTATTTTTTAAGTAATAAATTTTGATAATAACCATTTTTTAAAATTTAATTTATAACACCACATTAAAGTAAAGACTGATATTATTGATCAATCAAACCCAATAGTAAAAATGATAAACGGTTAAATGAAAATTTGATTCAAGTTTTAACGAAGGCTATTATTCTATATATTATTTATCATTATTTGCGGCGCGACAGCATTAAATCAATGATTTCAGATAAGCGCAGCAATTTCCCACAATTACGTTCCTCGGATAAGAATTTCTTTTTTTTTTTCGTTGCAGCGGTGGTCTCGGCATCCGGACATGAAAATTCGCGGCTCCCCAGAAGCGAAGGAGGAAGCGTAGCGGGCGAGAGAGAATCCAGAGAGGCCTGAGCTTCGACGAGGAAGCGATAAATCAAGCGGGACTCGCTTGGAAGAGGCTCCGCGTCAAGAAACTCTATAAATTATATGAAGCGCACCACCAAGCCCGTCGTCAGGTTCAAAATCTACCCTAAGACCCACTACATCGGCCGGCGCGCCGAGCAACTGCCCCAACCCATTATCGCCCGTACCGGACGATACGACGATGGTCATCGCAAGTACCACCACGCGGTTAATATCTGTTATCTTCTTTCTGCTAATTGTTTTTAATATTTATTTATTTATTCATTAAACCGGAGTAAAGTACAATGAATTACAAAAAGAGAATCGCATTCATTGTACATATGATACACTATAATACATGTAACCCAGCAGAGGAAAAGTAAAGAAAGATTTCGAAAAAGTTTTTTCATTTCTCAAGACTTCAAATTCGTTCAATGCAGCGATTACTCCTTTGACTTTAGCCAAATTATTTTCTTCGCGAAAATCGCAGTCTCTAAAAAAACGACCTTTCCAGACATTTGCCGCAGATCCTCGTTACGGCAAGCAATTGCCAACAGTAGCGGAGAAGCTCAGGGGTTACCGCGGCGGGGCGTCACGGAAGGACAGCGAGCCGAGCGGAAGCGAGGAGACTTACGAGAGTGACTCGCGATGCGCCGCGCCGCCGGACGACGACTACGACTACGATGACGACGACGCGGACGACGACGACGACGACGACGACGACGACGACGAAGATGACGGGGACGAGGACGAGCAGTCGAGCACGAGTTCGGACTCCTCCGAGTCGAGCGTCGACGAGCACGAGGTCGCCAAGGCCCTCGCGGCCTTCAGGAAGTGCGACGAGTTCCTGCAGAAGCACAGGATCAGGCCCGAGTTCTTCTGCAGGTACAAGGAGAGGCTGGCACTGCAGGCTTGGCTTCTGCAGAGAGTTACTGCCAAAGCCTCCCGATTGTCCGGTGAGTGAAGCTCCTTTTCTTTTTTATGGGATTAGGTATATATGAATATTCTTTGCCGGATAAGCGTTGATAATTTACAGGACCATTTCGCCGTAAGTTTGAGAGCGTTGGAAAAATTGCAAGCTTTGTTTACTCAAAGCCGAGCTCTTAACGCGAGCCTCGTTAGTCAATTCAATTACTTGCCCTTGCGTCCGAAAGAAGGGAAAACACACACGTACCTCTTGTTCCCTCCAGTTCAAATACATCTTCTTATACCCCCAGCGTAATAAGCAGCATTAAACCAATCTCTCATTCCAGACTGCGCTCGGTGATTTACGCTCGGCATCGCGAGCGAACGCATATATATGTATATACACGCGGAACTGGCCTCCCCATCGCGAAACATCCTTACGTGTTTATCGTAATAACACTTCGGCCCCCAGTCAAAACATATTCGATCCCCCCTCTCCCGCGCTAATATACCCGTGAAACTCGCGCGTTTATGCATCTACGGGCTCATAAATATCGGCCGGTAATAATGCGCTGCCAGTCGCAATATCCTTAGGAAAGCGGATGCCTCGATATATCGGGGCGCAGCATCAGATCGGGCCCGAGATTCTCTCGCGAGGAGAGAGAGAGAGAGAGAGAGAGCTTCCTCCTTTTTTCGAGCTCGGGCTTCTATTACGCTTTTAGCGTTGGCGCGAGCGACAATTTCTCATCTCTGCGAGGGATATATCCCCCCCCCCCCTCGATCCCGGCTCCGGGACATTTTTTTTCCTCTGTCTCGCGCGAGTGAGAGCTGTTTTTTTTTTGCTCTTGTTTCGAGCGACGTTACTTGTCCGGGTGTACCTTTTTGGGGGTGGAATGCCGGGAGTCCCGGGAAATTTTTATCATCGGAATTTGAGTGACTTATTGGCAGCTTCGCATCGTTTCAATTCCTTTCTCGTTGCCTCCTCCCTTGTTGCTGTTCAGTCGAAAATAATTATTTTCCGATTCAGCAGGTAGACATTGTGTAATTTTATACTTTTCAGTTTGTAAATAACTTCATAGTACAAGACGTGGCATGGAACACAATTTATGGATATAGTTGAATGACCATTTACTATTATTTTTTTAGTATTTTTTTTTCAATTTTGTTTACAATGTATTTGGAACGACTGTATTTCGTTGAAAACAATTTTTAATTCTTGTTGAATAAATTGATAATATAACGCAGATGAATATCTTAAAGCGCTATTAATTACTTCAACATTATATCACCCCATATCTATTCAGGATAATCTTGCCGCAAATTAATCTTTATTCCCTTAGCTCCAAAAAGGTTTCCGAGATTTTTGTTCCTTCAAAGTTTAAGCGCGTTTCTCATAAATAGTATAATGACCAGCTAGTTAATGAAGCCTTCATTGTAACGACTGGGAACGATTAATTAGATTCCAGCCTTGATTTATGACGATCCGCGATGCATTTGCGGCTCGAGCAGCCTTGGCCGTTTCAGCTTTTATCTTGATCCGGCGCGGTTCATTCATTTTGATACCGCGGCCTTATCAAAAACATCGAGCTTTTTTTGAAGATCGATTCGCGCGCGGGCAAATTTTGTCGGAGCAACGGGCACCGATGCAGGACCCCGTCTCATTTTTAAGGCAGCGAGCGCGAGGATAAGGTAATTCTTATGCTTGTAATATATTACCTGAAAAATGTTTGCGAGGTGCATTGTGACGTTTGGTTAAAAAAATGTGGGCACCTGATTCGCGCGGGGAGAGATTGAATTTCTGTTAAGGGGCAAAATTTATATCAAGCATACATTTCTCCAATCCGGATATCTTTAAATATTATAGCACAGGTAACTATACAAAATCATTCACGAGCTCTGGAATTTAACGTTCAAAATTAAGCTCAATCCTGTAAGTAATCGGTGTCCCCTAAAGAAATGAGCGAAAGATTCTGCAAAAAATGAGCCCGAGCCTCCTTATAGTCACCAGCCGACTTCGCCAATCGCAAAAGATCTTGCCGGTAATTTTTCAACTTACGAGCAGTTCGCAATCGCGTTGCAGCGTCCGGCCTCGTTATCGTCGTCGCGCGGCTTGGTGTCTTCATCATCCAGTAATCGGGCGGACGCCGGCGCGCCTGTCTGCTTGCCCTTTATGATGTCTTTATGCTGATTGTGGACGGCAGACGGACCGACGCTCCCTTGAGGCCTCGCGCGATATTACCGCTCATTACTTATGCAATTACGACAACGCTCCCCGACTGTTCTATACATTGTCTCGGGCCACTCTTTTGGATTCACGATGTGTTGCTGAATGACATTACGAACGTTATGCGAACCGTTCTTTGTGAATGAGAATACGTAGAATTATTGGGTGAAAAAATAAGTAATAATAATATTAATGTTATCTTTTATATGATAACCATAATCTGTATCTTCTATCAATCTATATCGCATTTTTTCATCGTTGAAGAGTTTATTATCCTCTATGATGAATTTTTTTTTTTTAATTTGGAAAAATAAGACCAGTACACGGATATCATAATATTGCAAATATTAATTTTGTAGTTTTTCAGTTCTCGATCACTTGACAACGTTCTCGTTACGATTGCGAAAGTACAAGTCAATTTTTATTCAAATTTTACTCAGGGTGTTACTATTAGTTTTTTGATCACAATGATTAAGAAACAAAAGTCACATTTGTATCGCAAAGGTTATTTTTATACAAGAGATATAAGAAACAGAGTGTGAGAGTATCAATATGTAAATTTATATAACCATATACTTAATATTTCATGAAAAGACTCTAATCGTCTCTGTAAACTAAATCATTTTTTTTTTATCTCAAAAAAAGTCTTGCTTTTCTCTGGCGTTCAAAGAGCAAAGGGGGCAAGAGAGAGAGAGAGAGAGAGAGAGGAGAAGAAGCTCCGCGCGGTTGTGCACTCTAATTGTCAGATCGACGTGTGCTCTTGGCCTCCCGCACACACGCACCTCTCTTATACGACTTTCAAACGGTCAAGCAAGACGCCCGGCGTACAAAGAATTTTCCGCTTCCGGCGGCGGGTTTACGGCCTCGTCGTCCTCTTTTTCGCGCGTAAGCAAAGTCGTAAAAAAAGCCGCAGAGCCTCCCGCATGTGTGTGTGTGTGTGTGTGTGCGCGCGTTAACACACGCCGAGACCCGCCGCTCCGATAATGACACTTTGATGCACGTTTATGCGTTTACGAACTTTATGCGTTTGCCCGGCGCCGCTCTCTGTGTTTGTTTTTATCGTGCTTATATACGCGCCCGTTTTAGTTTCAGCCGCCGCGGCTTTTGCCTTCCCCGCTTTTTGATTATACAGGCCGGCTCTGCGGCTAGATTTCTGATAGCGAAAGCGGACGTGTTGGTGCTGTTGTCTCTTGGGTGTACACTATTTTTTTTTTTTTTTTTTTTTTTTTTTTGTTTTAATCTTTTCATGCGTTTTCGATAAAGCTTTAAATAATTTTTATACGTACAATTTAGCGATTTCTTTAGTAATTAAAGAAAAAGCAAGTGAAAACACTTGTATAAAATATAAATTTATAAATACATGAATTACAGCTCTTTATGCGAATTCATGAAATTTATTAACTTTTTAATTTAAAATTAAAATTACATGTAACCAAAACTGCAGCTAAAAGCTTAAAACGTATTACGTTACTTAACGTGCAAAGATAAAGCTGCTATATAAATAAAAATAAAATTTCGTTTGTGCACTTAATTAGCGAGGAAATGTTAAATATTTTAATATGTTATATATTAATTTAATATTAATTTAATATTTATAGTAATAAAATTTAATATTTTATTATAGGTCAAATTCTAAAATCATCATTTATTAAAGAATGTAGTATATGAAGTTTTATGGTAAATTCATATTAATAGCCTTATATGACGTATAAATTATTTAGTGTACTAAATAAATTATTGCCCGCATTAATCTTTTAAAAAATTTTACGCCTTTATTAACTTAATTTTCAAAATTATTAAATGATAATTAATTAATAATCGAATATATGTCCGATAAAAATTATTTTCTTATTAATTTGAACCATTCCAAAAAATAATAAAATTTAGTAAACGTAGTAAATTTAGTACGTATAAAATAAATTTTCTTTAGTCTATATGATGCGCATTTATCTGTAAGATTCTAATAATAATGTTGTTCAGAAGGTTTAAAAATCGAAACACGAGTATTTCTTTAAAAGCTCATTGCTATATCTCGCTTGTCACACAAGCGTCCATGCATTCAAACACAGTGCAATTGCAAGGCTGACTTGGTGCTCAGACAGGCTATGCACGAGCACGAGGTACGTCGACAAGTGCGTCGGCGCGGACTGGCTTTTCCCCGCGGCGGCGGGAGATGCGCGCGCATTCGAACTTTCCCGCCGCAGGAGTGGTGCGCGCAATCGATTTTAGCAGTGCTCTACATTTGTACCGTCCAAGTGGCGGATAATACGAGGAAGCACCGCTGGTGTAGTGGTATCATGCAAGATTCCCATTCTTGCGACCCGGGTTCGATTCCCGGGCGGTGCAAGTTTTTTGCACTGTCCTTGCGGATTCTTTTTTTCTGGTGTTTTCACCGCTTGGAGTAGGTTTCGACGAGTGAACGGAGCGACGTCGGGCCCTGATTTTCCTGGCTGCCGCGGTGAAAGTCACTTTGATCGCGATGGATTTGGTTGATTAAGATTGGACGATGATCGAAAAATATAGATTTCATCGTGGGAGATTTTTGCTCGAGATAATTAAAATTTTTTGGCGTAGGAAACAAATTTTTGAGAACTTTTTTTCTTTTAATATTCGAATTTCAGTTTCAAAATATGATTTTTTATTTGAGATAACGCAGAATATGCTTTGTAAAAATTACTTTTTTTAGATATAATAATTAGACTTTTTATCATATATGATTAAATTAAAAATTTAGGTAGATTTATCTTGTACATTCAACTGCCAGAAATTGTGTCAAAGGAATCGTAATAAAATTAATTTATTAAAGTTCTCAGGAATTTTCACTTCTCGAAAATAAATTTAATTACTATTAATTCCCTTTTTATATTTATATTTAGTAATTTCAAAGGATAGTATCCCTTTAGAAATGAAAAAGTAATTTTTAATTAAAACTTTAATAATAGCTTTGTGCAATAAGATCTTTTGAAAAATTACAATTAAAAATATGATGTAATGTTTACTTCTAGAATAACATTTATTGCTGATGATTGTTCTACTTCCTAATCGTTTAATATTAATCATTCCGATTACAAATATATTAAATAGTCAATAAGAATTTAATAATTGCAATTAATAATTGCACAGTAATAAAAGATTTCAAATCTGATTAAAAATTAAGCCAATTACATCCTTGATAGAAATGCACTCTACATTCATTACCCCTCTGGCCTCCGTCCCTTGATCTCCTACGCGGTTTCTCGAATCTCTTTAAAAAGTAATCCGCGAAATCGAACAATGACAGCGAATTCCTCTTGAAAACTGCCCCTTCCGCGCGAGTAATTGATCCAGCGATTGTGCGCGTATGCATGGAGCCAGAGAATTCCACTCTCTCTCTCTCTCTCGCTCTCTCTCTCTGTATTCGGCAGTGCATTAATTACTCAGCGGTGCCGGGCGGCGTGCGCAACAATGGCGCAATAATTAACAATTACGCAGCTTGATAATTATATAGGCAGACACCGAGAGCTGAGTTATCGCGGCGCCGACTGCGTGCGAGGATGCGATATATGTGCGCCGAGCGCGCCGTTGCCGATTAACGAGCTTCATTGATGGACAATCGGTGCCGAATTTTTCGCCCGCAATCGTTTGATTAGCAGAGCCAGATCGTTTGCGGAAGAGTTGATTTGGTTATAGGTCGGGCGAATGCTTTTTTATCCGGAGACGTATTGGCAAAGCGAGGCCTATTAGAGGCGGATGTATAGAAAAGTTGGTAATATTTTCTCTACAATGATGATGCGCAGTGACAATTTTTTTTTTTGGTATTCGAATCTGTGCTTTAATTACAATTTCCATCATTTTCAAACTTAAATAATTTTAATTATACTTTAACAATTTCTTTTAAAATAATTTACACAGCGCTCGTTTTTTGATTGTAGAAAATTTATCGATGCGTAGTTATTAATTATAGCTTTAATTGACTTATATTAGAATTTGTTGAACGAATGAAATAACTGAACTTTGAACAGTTGAATTAAGTTTTAAGTTTTTATTGGAAACGTTAATAAATAAAAAACCGCTGCCAAGTCATTGGCAGTTAGCTTCCTCCTAACTAATTTATTGTTCCATTATTATCTCGTTTTTATTATTATTTTAT
>UCOM01003314.1:0-18734 GCA_900474385.1 Ormyrus pomaceus | reverse complement strand
GCAAACATTCCATTTATAATATAAATTAATTGTTTCATTGTTTTTATGTTCTCTATGAGAAAGCATTGTGCCAAAATCGGTTGGCAGCGTGTTTTTATTTAGAATTTTAGCAATGTTACATATTTAGTACTGTATTTATTTGATATAATAAAGGAAAAGCTCTCTTCATTTCGTAATTGGTATATACGAATCAAAAAGCAAACTTCGCCAGTAATTAAAGGTACCCTCACGCATTCATATTTATCAAACAAATATTTGATTGTAGAATAACTGCTACATTGATAGTTGAAGTGTGTAAATTTTGGCAATATCCAGTGTTTGCTCATCAAGATACATTTCAATATTAAACAGATCTGTTCACCGGTAAATAAACTTTTACAATATATAATTCAGTAAAATTTTATAAAAAAAAAAAACTGCTATAGACTTTGCATCCTCATTTATTACCTTTCCCACTATCAGTATCTATCAGAATCAAACAGTTATACCATCCGAAAATCTCCCTCCAACAGTCCTAAAACTCAAGCTTACGCTTCGTCGCAGCTGCTACATTCCACTCGCGCGCATCCATCCCTGGAGCAGACTTTCGTCTCGCTCTCGGCTTCGGCGACGTTTCAGCAGCTCGTCAATGCGACGAAAATTGCAGCTATCACGTTCCGCTCGGCTCGTATTTTCCCCCGAAACACGTGTGTGTGTGTGTGTGTGTGCGGGCGCGCGCACATCCTGCGAAAACTGCCTGGCGTAAATGCTACTTTGCTCGGCTCTCGCGCAGCTGACCTACATCGCGGAACACAAATAGTTAAAGCACGAGAAGATGAATCCGCGGGTTCGTATAACAGTCTGTGTAATCTAACTGCTCTTACGGAGAGCATCGGTTACTCTCGTTACTCATGTAAAGTACACGGCGAGATCTCTCTCTCTCTCTCTCTCTCTCTCTCTCTCCTTCGGCGCTCTCCCGATTATTGCGCGAATCAGTGTTATTATAAGGTCGTTTTATTAACGCGGAATTAGCGCGCTGCGGTTTTACGGCGCAGAGAGCAGTTCGTTTAAGGTTCGGATGTGTGGCTTTTATCCGCCGCTGCAAGGGTCGGAGGTCGGCGCGCGTGCAGCCTTTAACTCTAATTAACGTATCAGTTGCGCTTTGATGTATTCTTATGGCTTTTTAGTAGGATTATCGTTGAAGTACGCACGCTCTGCTCCACTTTCTGTACTTTCGCGAACGTTTTTTCGGTCTCTTTCTTTCCACCTATAGTTTCTAAAAAGATTTACAGTCGAAAAAGAATATTTCTTTTTTGTTTTTTAATGAAATGCGGATTATAAGAAAGTTGAAAGTTCTGTTTTATAAATAATTTATACGGATTAATAGATTTTTTTATTTCCCATAAACGCGTTTATAATAAGTTTTACGATTACTGATTTAATCTCAGTATATTATCGTTTAATTATCGCATTAGTAATACGCAGCAACCCGCCAATTATGTATAAAGATCATATTGGATCTCTAGGCAGTAAAAGTAACGGATTTTCATAATTATACATAATCCGCAGCTTTGCCCTCTACATCCGCTAAATAAATCAACACCCCCCGAAACGGGACAACTTGCGCGCGATTTCGAATTTGAATAAATGATCACGAGGTTGTTAGACCGGCAATAAAGGGGAGCATTTTGCTCGGGTAGGCGCTCGAAAATGCGTAAGCGCTTACACTTGTATGTGCGTCAACCGAGTTTAGGACTTGTTCTCGGAAGGAACAAAAGTAAGCGCGCCGCAATATGAGAACGGCCACGTCGACGAGAGCAAAACTTTTTTCTCTGAAATCCCGGCCTTTTTGCGCTTATTAAATTGCAGTCTCGCGATCAATAACGTAAACACGACTTTTTTAAATTAAAGTTTAATTGTTTTAATTAAGCAACAAACAGTATAGCGGAAAATAGAGTATTTGTTTGTTAATCTTGCCTTTTTTTATCGAATCAAGGGTACTTATTTTCACCGAAGAATAGAATTCACTGAAGAGCATTAAAAACGATAAATAATAATCAGTGAGGCGTTATTAACGTCTTCGACGAAGCGAAAATTCATTATGAAAGTAATTGCGAAAGCTCACAACTGAGCATATAACATAGTCTATTGCATGAGCAAACGTCTGATCAAATGAGTTCCACCGTAAATAGACCTTCGATTGTTAAACATAAATCAATTTGTTCGCAAATCTTGCTAAATTTCGTCAACTTTATTCAAGCTATTTTCCTCAGAATAAAGGAATCGAGTAACTAGTTTGAACAAATAATAGTAAATAGTTTGAACAAATTTTCAACTTGAAAATAGCCGGTTAAAAGTTGCAGCATTCAAGGCTTATAAATCACAGTCTATTCGATATTCCGGTGAAAACGTTGAAAGCTAGAATGATGCAGTGGTCGCGAGGAAATGTCCTCTCTTGATAATGAAACGCGACGGGCGAGCGAATGTGAGGTCCTTTCTTAAAAGGCTTTGAAATGCAAATGTAACGAGAGCGGGAAGATTTTCCTCGGCGAGTAACGAAAAACCTTCGGGTCGATGGTGGAATTATCATATTCGTTGAAGGACGCGACGCGACGAGTGAAAGTTCCGTTTTATATTACAACGAGAGCGCCTAAAAGATGATGTAAGCGCGTCGAACGTATAATGACATGGAAATTTCGTCGTTCGCGCTTTTCACATATTTCTCGCGTCTTCTGCTCTGATTCGGGAATATGAGGAGTTCTCTCGAATCTATACTAAATTTCTTAATAACTTATGAATTGTTTTGTAAAAGAAAGCCCGAGTGCGTTTAAAATCTTCTTGTAACATATGCTTTGTTTATAATGTAGCGTGATTTCCTATTATTTAATGACTTCTTTAAAGCTTGCGATATTTAACATTATAACTGCTACGTTAATGATTTGCGCCACTAAAATGGCAGATAAAGATGCTTCTGACGATATTGAAATGCGAGTTAAAATTGCATTTATTTATGGCTAAGTTGAAGCGTGCACCAAAAAAGTCGTAAACGTGCATATAATAAAAGGGCTATAAAGACTGATACTAAAATCTTGAGTAAGGCAGATCCCCGATTTCCGATATACTAAAGAATTTTTACTTTGTACTGAATTTTGAACTTGGCTTTACCATAAAACTTCATTTTTACTGGTGAAAAGGTATTTACAAAAATTAGTTTTCAAACTGACGTTGCTGTAATAGAATGGTTTGAACTTTTATTATTCTCGCTGTAACCGAAAAGTTGCTTGATAATAGAAAGTTTGAAAGTAAATTTTCTTCTAACAACAAAATCTGCTACGAAATTCAAAACAAATAAAATCATTCATTACGCCGAACACGACAATAATTTAATTGCTCGATGTACTTTCTCATCGTATTTACCGTTTCGAGGGAAAAAAAAAGTTCGGAGAAGATTCTTCTCCGAACCATAAAAACTAATAAAAGAAAAAAACAGGTTCACAAATGACTTCTCGCCGAGCATAAGATTCTGACCTAAATAATAAAAAAGGCGCGTAAAGGAAAAGCGAAAGCAAACACCTGCAAAGGGTAATAGCTCTATCCTCGACTGCCTTCTTGCCCGGAATATCCTCTTCCGGGTGAAAATAAAAGTCGCGACTTATCGCCTCGCGTAGAGCCGTTCTTGCAGCCGTCCTCCTCCTCCTGTCCCCCTGAAGCCAGCAACACAAAGCCGATAAACCTACATGCGCCGCGGCCTCAGATTTTTATCCCAGGGGTAAAAAAGGCGCTCGTCCGAAGTTGACGGGCTCGGTATGATTTATCGGGCTCGCTTTATTCCTCCTCTCCTGCTACCGAGGAGCCGCCGATGGCGCCTCTCCTCCGCTTTTCCCGGGAAATTGGATCATTTCAATCATCGTCGCGCGCATCTTCCCTTTTTACCCGCGCCGCGAGAGAGAATGCGTTATTGCGCTGCATATCGCGGGGCCCTTTGCTCGCTCGCGCAATAACTTTTTGAGGGATGCTCGATTTTATTCGCGCCGCCGCACGAATCGACGAGGGGCTCATTAGTTCGCGGGCCGGAGCTGTGCGCAAGTTCGATGTCCGGGTGCAGATGCGCGACGATGTCGTTACGATTGCCGGCGCGACACCGAATGGATTTCTGCTCGGTGATCATACGGCGGAATGAAAATTGGGGTGTCATTTGCTAATTAATTGGCGCACTCGACACACGCGGTATTTTCAATTTGCAGTAACGACGGCTCTTCCCGACAACTAAATACACCTCGCCGCGTTTCTCGATAAACATTTCTGCGCTTTCGCTTATCGGCGAAGGCCGTTGACCTTTTTCAATTCTGCTTTCGACTTTTTACGTTTAATTCTAAAGCCGAATATGGTATTTGTTTATTAAAAAATATTCAATTAATAAAAGTTGCAAGTGAAAAATTAATAATCACAATATTAATTAAATAAATCGAAAAACCAATTCAGATTCTACTCGTGTAGATCCAATATTTGCTTTCGAAATTTTAATACCACGGGCTGGAGTTTTATAAATTAAAAAAAATACTGCACAAACTTACTCAGAATATTGAAAATTTGAGCTTTTGAACTATGCAAATATTGAGCTGTGATAAACTCTGCTTATTAGATTCCGCTACAAACTTGATTCGAAATTAAGCCCAAAATATTGACACTAGTAAAGCATAATTTTCGGCTCTAACAATTATTAAAAAGTGTAAAACGCCGCGGAAACGAGAGTCCGGGAAGAGAGTGCATTAATAATTGAGGAGAAATTAATGTGGCGCGAAGTTGAGAAAGGCCAGAGAGGTTCAACAGGGAGGAAGTGCTCCTGCATTTGGCATATTCCGAATAATTTTGTTGGGGGCTCGTCGCGAAAAAAGGGAGAAGCCGCCTGAACTCTCGCTAACCATCTCGCCGTTCCCCTCGCATAAATTATTCCGCGCGCCCATAAAGACGGCGGCGGCTCTGCACTTAAACATTCCCTCTTCGCGTTATATATTTCAATGTAACGTTTACACTACATTTATTCTGCGCTACGGAGTGAGCTCGTGAAAAATTGTTTATTAAAGGCGTTCACCCTCCTGGCCTATCTGTATGTTTGCCAGTGGAAAGATACAAAACGCACTCGCTAATACGTTCCCGCGAACCAAAGCGAGGGCGATCATTTTTCTGAGGTTCAACTTTTCGAGCAGACGCACTTTGATGAATTGGAGAATTTTTTAAACGCGCACTAACTAGGCGATCTGCGGAAATAAAATATTACTTGGGCATTTAAGTAAATATTTGACGTTGCTGGGCGCAGATTTTGCCTGAAAAACTTTAATTTTACGATACGTTTCAACAATATTTTAGGGAAAATTTAACGGACAAAGCTGCAAACCTCATCCGTCTCTCGTTAAAAATGCAGCAACCTGTACATCAGTTTAATATTACATAAGAGCAGCGCTGGCAGAACAGAGCTGAGCGAGCTGAAAAGCGCGAGGGCGCATCTTGTAAACTAAATTTTCAGTCTGTTTACTGAATTTAACATGCGCGAGGAGGAAATTTTCATTTTTCCATTAGCCCTTCGCCATCGGGATTTTCCAGGTTGACGGCTGCTATAAATAAGCGAAGCAACGAGCCAAAAGTCTCGATTTCTGCGGTTTTCTCCGGGGGTATCGAATTCTCGCGGCGCGGCGGCTCGAGGCTGCACGCGAAACCAGTTCGTCCTGCGTACGTCCTGCATACGTGAGATCGGCCTTCCATTTGGATACCGCGCGGCGCTCTCGTCTCGTATAAACATCGGGCCGGCCTTCTTTTTTCCCGTGCAGCCGCGCTCGTGCCGCTAATGAGGTTAGAGACTATATCCTCGGCGACAGCGCGAAATGTATCGCCTCGCGTGCACGGACGCCGCCGGCATCGGGAATTTCCCGAGCCGCTGCACTCTCCGATGCGTTCGCGATAAGTGCAGGCACTCGACGGGGGGGAGAGATCTCCTTATTTATTGATTAGGCTGCCGGGGAAAGGAATTCTTCGTAAATTCGAGCGTTTATTGATGCTGCGGATCCTCCTGTTTTTTTAAAGATGGCTTATCTAATGGTTTAGCGAGCTCCTTAGAAAATTATTCTGTCGATTTTTCTTGGGTTTCCTGCAGCGCACTTCCTTGACAGTCCGTTAAAGTCATCTAAAAATAAAGCTTCCATAAACACCCCGCGCGGAGGGAATCCTGCTTGCAAATCGGTCTACGTCGTTTAGCGTTTCGCGCAAAGCACTTCCTCGCCACGATTGCGTCGGAACAGGTAGGCAGTCGCCGGGGGGCGTCTCCTCTCACGCACTTCATCGGCCGTGCAGATAATCGCCGGATACGCGGCATCGCGACGTAATTTTTACGGCGCGCGGCCGCAACTCGCGTCGCGAAGGGCGAAATCAGCGGCGACCAGTGCCGCGGCGATGCGTAATTCTCGCGGGACACGCGACCACGAGCCACTGTATTGCGCGGAGAAGCCGAGAGCGCTTTTTACGCGCTCCGAGTAACGAGTCCCCGCGCCGTCTGGCCGCGAGCCTTGACGCTCGGAGCTTCTTCTATAAGTCGCCTAGCGGAAGAGTCGCCGCTTTCTTGCAGATCCTTTTTCGATTCGGCTGAATTCTTCGTTTCGAGATGTCGCCCCCGCTTATCTCGCTGATTTCTGCGGTTTTTTTTTTTTTTTTTTTGAGCTCAAGTAAAAGTTTCTCCTTGTTAAAAAGGAGATGACCAGAAGCAGCGAAGGCAGCTGAACTGCTGCCTGTAGAAGTTTAACTTTGAAATAGTGATAAAGACGGGCACACAAGTTATTTTAGTAGTTAGGGACGACACTAATGATTACGAATGAATTAATATCAGAAAACTATTTCAGTAAGCGCGTACGCGATCAATTTACTAGGGTAATAAATTAAAAGCAATTAATGCGTTTAATACAGAATGAAATTGAGCTTATGTTTATGTATTCAACGAGGATTGCTGATACGTAACATTATATGCTACTATAATGCGCCATTTGAATCCAGTCGCAAGGTACATAATATAAATTAAACCTTTTGTTTTAATATTATATGCACAGACTAAACTTCGCGGAAACTTCGTAATTTCTGATATTTTTCTCTCTGTTTGTATTGTATTCATAATGTGCATGCTTCTGCGCAGCGGGGGAGAGTAATTTGCGTAGCGTATCAGATAACGCTATAGATTTTCCTGTAGTTTTCGCGACTTTCCCTTCCAGCTCTCGCAGCTTTTGTTTAAGCCCCAGTAATCATTCTCCGACCTCGTTCGCCGAATTTCGTTATAATAAGCGAATGCTTCGTAGCAGAAATAGAGCCGCGCTGCCCGGTTAATTTACATAACACCATTAATCGGCTATCGAATCCATATCCTTCGCGGCGCAAGATCGATTTGAATAAGTTACGCACTCGGGAGCTATCAAAAACAGAGAGTGCCGACTTAATCAGAGTAAGTAAATCAGAGTGCATTAAAATAACGCCTGGGGAGAGGTTCTGAAGTATATAGACCTAGGCGCGTTATGCAATTGCGCACGACCGCTAACCAAGGCTGTTTGTTATTGGCTGCGAGGATGCACCGCATTACTCACCTTCCCCCCTCAGTGCGTGCTCGTGCGCGCCTCTCTCTCTCTCTCTCTCTCTCTCTGTATATATATATATGATCGATTTTCGGTACGCAAACTGGCTTTAAAATGGAATTATATCGCTGCATTATGAGCTTCGTGCGCAGTGCGTCGACCCATTTGCATTTGTTCTAGAGAGCGTTTATTTCCGGCCGCGTAGCTGCAGCCGCGACAGGGAATATAAAAAGTCCGAGTGCTTTTATCATAACGCCATTTTCGAGCTCGAACGCTGACTTTGAAGACGGCGCAAACTGCTTAACTAATTACACGCCCTTTCAATGCAACAATGCCCCGGAAGACTCCTCAAGTTTTCATGAAATTGAGATACTTTGCACTTAAGCGAGGAGAAACTAGAATTGGATTCGATGAAATAAATTGAAAAAAAAAAGTCGGTTCTCGGAATCAATTACAAGTTCCTCGGCGAAGAAAAGAGAATTATTCCCGGGAAAGGAGGCGCACGCGGGGTCGCGTGGTTTCTAATCTTAGCCTTCGGCCCCGGAGCCATTATTTATCCTAGGATCCCGGAGCCTCGCGAGAGAGCCGCGCAGCGGCCGAAAGTTACGAGTAGATGGGAAAATTGCGCCCGCGCGATGTTTGCGATCTACTTAAACGGGAAACTCCAATTGGCCGATATTACAGGTAGCTAACCAGCCACTGGCGCACCGCTCGTGATTGCGACTTCATCTTCTCCGTCCTTTCCTCCGACTTCGCCGCGGCCCTCGAGCTTTTCGACTCCCGAAGATCGTTAAAACTCGGTAATTGGCCGCCGGGAAATTACTAATCGTTAGCGACCGAGCAGCCCTCTCACGCCGGGGGATTACTAATTACGTATACAATTCGCTCTCGAATTATCGCGTAGGAGGAAGCCGCGCGCAAGGAAAATTCCTTCTTGCCGCCGCGACTTTTCTCTCTATCTCTCTCTCTCTCTCTCTCGCAGCGGCCCGAGGCTGATTGTAATCTGGGAATTAAAACTTGCCAAGATTGCCTTTATCGCGTATAGTTTTGTCTTTTTAGCCCCTTTGCCATCCCTACTTTAAGCTCCTTTTCTCGGGCTGCAAATGCGAGAACTTGCCGGGGCTCTTATGGATCGGGTTCATTAGGCCGGATTAATGTATTGTAAAATAATAGTTAACGAGATTATGAAATTCTAATTCCCTGGATTCCTTTTAAAACCTTGCATTCCAATTATTGCGCTGATGTTAATTGCCGTTACCAACGTTGACAGCAGACTGACTTCCGTAATTTCAATGAAATGTATTATTTATTTCAATGTTTCATCGGCGAATAGTTATTAAAATAAATAAATTTGAGTAAAATTTATGTACATAAATAAATTCAAACAAATATATTATGTCTGTAGGGATTTTGCTTAGTTGGCATCTATATATACGGGTAACTGCGTTACCTTCCATCATCACATCACCCCTCATAGGAACAGTGTCGGCTGACTACGTGCGGAGAGTCGCGCAGGTCATATTTTATGGCTGGGCTAATTTACAAGGTCCTATATGTACGCGTACTCCGGAGTACCTTGATAGCTTGCTAATCAGGTACAAGCCTAAGCTGCCTACGAGGGGTGATAAAAAAGGGCTAACGAGTCCAGTAGTTCGTATCCGTTTTCAGTCCGAGCAGCGAACTAACATATTTTATGAATTTTTTATACCAAACTAACATGACTACTATACTCATGTGTACATGAAACGCTAGACTTTCTAAACTATGACTGTCAAATAATATAACATAGTGTGCAACCTAATATTAATTAACCCACCGACCTTCATTTACAAATAATGCAATAAACACGATACAATATACGATACCTTGATTGAGTTACCTTCAAATGGAGTTTAACTAATGCAAAATTTTATATCCGTGTAATAAATAAATAAATAAGCATTATTAATCTCGAATCTTTGAATGAGAAATTCTGAAATATTTGAAATTTTTAATTAAATTCTTCAGTCTAACAATACGTAGGAAAATCCTTGATTAATTTAAGCATAATCTCTCGAGGTCAGGCTAAAAAATGAGGCTTGTTAGCTGAGCATTCATTGCGAGGCATACCTAAGCTCAAAGTCTTAAAACCCCCTCTCTTGCCAGCCAAACCCTTTTATCCTCGTATAATTAAAATAACTCGAATATTTATCAAAGATTATTCTTCGGCAATCCTTACATTTTCTTAAATATTCTCTTTTTTCGGTTAAAATATATATACACGGTGGGTTAATATCACTTGAAATTTATGAAATGAAAAAAATGTGTCAGACAAAAGTTGTTGAATTCATAGAGAAGATGCCAGTGTCGTTAAATTTGACCTTGACCTTCATTTTCAGCCATTTGAAGGTTAGGGTCCACTTCAAGGTCACTGACCTATGCCTTCCTCCGAATTGGACAACTTTTGTCTCAAACATTTTTTTCATTTCGCTTATTTCAAGAAATATTTGCGACGATCAAAATGGCTCATCGTGTACAAACTTTTATTAAATTCCTTGTTTAATTTATTTAGTTAATTTATAAGCAGGGAACTCGTTCGTTCATAATTCATAAATCCACAGTGAGCGAGAACGATGACTATTCACCTACTCATAATTGGTTTTCGCGAGTAAACGATTCAGACTTTACGTCTGAAGTCTTTTATGTCTATTTTTACTAGAGACAAATGAGATACCAAACATAAAATAAATCATTAACTTCTTGAAACGATTTTATGTGTTTTTACGTTCTTGACTTTAATAGCTTATTTTTCTATAAAAAAAAACTCGTATTACCTGCAGCTTTTCTGCGATTATTAATCTTTATTATTAAAGTGTTACATCACAACGACATTACTTTTATTAAGTTCTTTTTATTTAAAAAAACAATTCGCGTTTTAGAATAGACGCACACCATTTCCTTTGATCGTCCTAAACATCTAAAATTCACAAGCCACGCATCGCAGAAGTTAAAGTAAAACGAGGCCATTTCCAAAGCGCAGAGACGTCAAATTACACCGTTGAATTATCATCGAAACTGTTGAGCGCGCGCGGAACAGCGCAATATTCCGCAAAGTTTCGGTTTAATTAAAAAGCACCGACTGCATAACCCCGCGGAATCAGCTCTCGCAAGCCGCCGAGGACGGACGCATTTTTCGCTAACCAGCATTTCATATCCACGCCGGCGGCGGGATATTCGATTAAATCTCTCAAAGAGCATAAGCACACGGCGCTCTTTCGTCGGCCGGGCTTTAAATGGAAAACAACGCTTATTGTGCGGGCGGCCGCGGCGGCGCTTTTCACCGAGCGCCACCTAAAGAGCGCCCTTTGTTTTTCGCGAAATGCAAAGTGGCAAATTTCTCACTCTCTTTTGGCCGCCGCGGCCGTTTCTCTCCTCGACACGCCCCGCCGCGGCTCTTTTCCTCATTACGCTCGGGGATATTTCCCCAGTCGACGCCGCGTTATACGCGTTCTTTCCGTTATTTGCAGCCCCGCGACGGCCAGGGCCCCGTGAAATAGATTCTGAACTCTACTGTCTCTCCTGCTTTCTCTCTTTGCTCGCGCCAGTTGTTTTGCTTAGGGATCGTTGTGAGGGATACGACGCGTCGCCGGAGCTGCATTTTACTTATGAGTTACACTGATGGGCTTAAAGTATATTTTCTTTCGAGATTCTTTCGGTCGAGAATAAGAGGTCGCTGGAATAATCTTCAGTGCAGAGCGTACAATTTTAGGCTTGAATTTAAGGTGTAATTTTTGTAAAGGCTATCCAAAATTCATCAGGTGCCCTTTTGACATACATTTAATATCGAATGTACGTTTAATTGAATGAGCTTTTATTGCGCAGCATATATGAATAAAAAAATTTAATTTTCATATGAAACGGAAAGGTTTTAACGTTGAATATTTTATTTTTTACTTCTATAGCAGATTAGTAGCATTTGTCGCAATGTTTCAAAACGCGGTAGAAATGAAAAATTTCTCGAGTAAATTTGCTCTGCATCGTGGATTTATGAAATCTGTAAAATCCTTCCGATATCGAATATCATTCTTACATTGCGTTTCTTCCCATTGAGGCTAAACTCGAGCGAATTACACGAGGAATTTATCCGTTATTCCGCTTCTATCTCGGAATGCAATTAGTATAGTTATGCCGCAGATTATCTTCCGCGGTGTATAAATTTTATTAAGGGCAATAAAATTTCGAGCCTTCAGCGGCCGTTATTACCGTTTCGCAATTTACGCCGAAACGTAATATCTCGTAAAACTCGCGCGGGGAAGAAACTGGGAGGGGGCAAAAATCCACAAGAAGTCCCCAGTCCGTTAGCCAGAAAACTTGAGATTCACTCGGAACAGTTAAATCCTAATTATCGCTCAATCCCTCGTAGCAGAGCTTCTTCTCCTCCTCTAATTTAACGTTCGAGATTTACAGCGGAAAAAGACGGCTGGCGGAAAAAAATGCAAGCGAACTTTATACCTACGATAGTTTTGACTTGACCTCGCTCCGAGTCGTAAAATTCCTCTCTCTTTCTCCCTCGCTTGTTCTGCGTCCAGTGGTAAGTTGCGGTTTAGATTTAACGTTGCCTGGCTTTTTTCCTCCTTTCCTCGCGAGTCGTTGTATCTACGGCGGGGGGGCCGTTTTTCATGATAAAAGCAACGCGATTTCCACTCGAGCGAACAGTCCCTCTTGCCGTTCCGCGCGAACGAGCCATATCCTCTCCCATCATAAACGCGGGGATTTTCTGCGAGCCGGAAGATTGACGTCGTCATCTGTCGAAATTTCAGGCGACTGCGAGAAACAAAAGAGCCTCGAGTGGGGGAGCTGCAGCGGGAAAAAGATGCCAGTGCACACACTGTGCAAGCGAGCTCGCGGAAATCTGGGTCGACTTGTGTTTGCGTTTACGCGTTATTAGAAGAGGAGAGAGCCTGGCCGAGAGCTTTTTTCGATCGAGTGCTTTGCCTTTGTATATTGACAATATGAGCTTAATAACTCTTCGCGGTATTGTAAAAGTCGACTTTTTTTCAGCGTATATCTTTTTGTCGTTCGGAAAATCTAAAAATTCAAATTTTTTTTTTTAAATATTGATGCGCCTATACGAGAAAAGTACGCAATGAGAATCTCTCTGAAAGCGTACAAGTTCTTTGATAAAAAGCCCTACGGTTTTAAGACTTAGCCCTACTGTTTTCTAGGACTTTAAATATTCTAATAACAAAATTTATATTTAAATTTTGTTAGCTTTTCATTAAATTCTAAAATGAGCATATAAAAATAAAATAATAATAAAAACGAGATAATAATGGAACAATAAATTAGCTAGAAGGAAGCTAATTGCCAATTATTTGGCAGCGGTTTTTTAACCGAGAGAACAACAAAAGATGAAGAACCTAAAAACGAAAAGAAGGTACAAAAATTAAAGTTTTAATAGAGGAAAATTTAAATTTTCTATGGAAGAAAGAAGAAGTTTATTTCATGTAAAAGGGTAGCAATTTAAAAAAAAATGTTGATAAAGTTCTTAATTTTATATTACGCAACTTACTGCTTTTGCAGCCAATGCAAAATTTACGGGCTTTCTACGATTATCAAAAGTTACTCGAATTCTTCATGAATTTTCGAAGCCTCGAACTTTGCGAGTAAAACTTCTAAAATCGCAAAAAAAAACTAAAGGGAAAATATCCGCGGAAAAATGAAAGCGAGCTTTTTCCATAGAGGGGCGCGGCGTTTAAAAGCGTCTTTACCGAAACCAGCTCCTCCCAAACGCGCCATTATTCGCTAAACAAATCCGTAAAAAGCCAAAGCTCGCCGGCTAAATCTCCATTCGCGCTCTAAAGTTGGGCAAAGAACGGGGCACTCGACGCGGAACAAAACAGCGAGCGAGCGAGTGAATGGAACGCTTTCGGCGATTCATTTTGATTGGGGGGGGGGGGGGGCGGCCTCTCGGTGACGCAGGTGCTAACTGAAGGCAATTGAATCAACTTTAAATCGCCCTAATTGCACGTATCGAGCCGCTGCCGCGCCGATAATAACGCTCGCTCTCGGGCTTTATGCGCTCGCTCTACAGGTATAGAGCCGGGCGCGGGTACGCAAAGCGGACACGGAGGAAAATACGGCTGCGCGAAATTGCCCCTCTGACTAGCGATATTGCGCGGCCTCTGTTTTATCCGCCGCTCTCTCTATGTATATATATTTTTTCCTCTCTCTCTCTCTCTCTCTCTCTCTCTCTCTCTCTCCTCGAGAAGGACGCCGAGCGCGGCGTAAAACTTATGAAGACATCTTTGTTTTCATCTGTTACCCCGGCTGAATTTCATCCCCGAGATAGGAGCCTTGCCTCGTGGAAAGGCGAAATTCGCGCATCTAAGCCGGTACGCGGAGTTCGATAAGTAACTTATGGTCGTATCGCTGCTCGAGCTTCGGCGCGGGATTTTTCCCGGGGAGCGTCTCGTATTTTACTTTCGAGCTCTCTCTCTCTCTCTCTCTCTCTCTCTGCCCGCAACTTTTGTGCATCGTACTTATCTCCGAGCGATGCTCTCTCTCTCCCAGTTCTCCGAGCTCTCGTTTTTCCGCTCCTGATACCCCGATGTGCATACAACCTTCGGGAAATAACGTCGAAAGGTCTGTAAATTATTGGCACTGCGGACGCGGATGTTATGAGAATACGGCTCTTGAATATGCTAACGATATCTTTGCTCGAATCAAAGAAACATTGCCGGCAATGTGTACATCCAGCGGAAAGTAGAAATTTCTTTTTCCCCTTTTGAATCGCGGAAGAAATCAAATTTTTATTTTCCCCCGTACAAGCATAAGGTAATTCAATGCACTCTTTTCTTTCAATAAATAGTACCGCAGTAACTGTAAAATGCGAAAGTTTTATAATTATTGCAACTGTTATATGCGAGATTGCTTTTTAAAAAAAAATTATTTTTCTCCCGCTATGGGGCGGGCGTCCCTTGAGATATACGTCGGCGAATTAATTCATGCAGATTAGTCCACCGAGTCGGACAGTTTGGTAATTACCGCGAACTCAAGGCAAATTTCGCGCAAGCGGGGAAAGCCCTGGGATTGGTCAATTTTCACAAGTGCGCTAATGCACTCGGAGCTTAAGGTTTTTAAGGAAATTTTCGTAGTCGCCACTCCGGAAAGAAGTTACGAGCGCGCAACTTTGCTAACTTTCTCTTCTGTCCGGGGCAACGCTGAAAAAGATGTACTGTAAACGAATTAAAAAATAAACTTTTTTTTTCCAACTAATAATCGCTCTCCATACTTTTGTATAACGACGCTTTATCTCGTTTGAACTTTTGCCGATGTGCTCGAATTAGATTTTAATATCGCGCAACGTGTCGAGTGGCGCAAAGCTTTTCAAGACTAATTTTGAACAATGTGAGCTGGCATTTAATTCATTGGGCGTATAAATCTCTAGAATTAACATTACTGTACGCGAAATCCACAAATTATTACTCATAAATTGTAATATCAAAATCCATCCGCAATATAGTAGAATGTATAAATCTCTTTATAATGATAATCGGAAAGCTTTACATTTAATTCACATTTCTAACGGAAATTTTAATCCTATACACTAATCATCTGTAACAATTTCCAATTATAATTTATTGCACGAAATTAATACTCCCAATTGCTTTATTATATTAATTATAAATTATCAAATTTTTATTTCAAAATATAATATATACTTCATTCTTTTTACACAGAAAAATAACAGTTTTCTTCCCCTTAAAAAAGATAACCTGACAGAATGCACCTTAAAAAAATCCGTTCAAGTGGTTAAAAATCATTTTTCCCGCAACAAAATGAAAATTAATAGTCTGCGTGCAAACAGCTCATTTGAACGTAATGCCCGTGATGAAGTGCATTAGTTCGCACGAGAGATTAGCGTGATTCAGCTTTCTGATTAATGCACATTGAAAAGTGTCTTGGGCTCTCTCTCTCTCTCTCTCTCTCTCTCTCTCTCTCTCTCCCCCAGCTAACACACAATAATTTACAATCACAGAGCGCGGAGAGCGCGAGAGACAAATATCCCTCTCAGGAGAAAAGAAGCGAGAAAATTCTTATATACGTAGCTGCAAATGATATTCAAATCCTTTCTGCAATTTCCCATCTCGTTTCTTTTCCCCGTCCCGCGCGGACTCGCCTCGCGTTACCGTCGCCGCCGCCGCCGCCGCCGCCGCCGCCGCCGCGAGAGGATAAAAACTTGCGGTATGAAATGGCCAAGATTCTCTATCTTTCACGCTTTGCTCGCGAGCATTCTGTATCCCCGCGAGCTCCCTTTCATTTTTACTCCTCGCGCCGGAGCTCCAGCTTTATTCGCTCTTATTCGCTTTTTTCTAGCATCGATTTCGCCTCTTTTCGCGTTTTTCTTTATTTTTCTGCGGGGCTCTTGGCCCTTTCCCCCCGATTCCCGTGCTTATATTAGATAGTAGCTTCGCACTATTATCCTTTTTCGAGTTTATATTATTTTTAAAAAAATGGGCGTACTGTTTTACAAATATTTTCCGAAATATGATATTTTCTTTCTATATACACTCAATATTAATTTTTGATATTTTCTGATTTTATTAATGATTCCCGCGACTTTCCCGCATTAATATTGCACTACACTACTTCCTTCTATTCAGCAACTCCATTAAAAATCTTCATTTATTTCGTTCATTCCGGACGCGCGAGACGGAAAAGGAGTATAGTGCTCTCGAGCCCTCGGAAAGCGCACGACAACCTTCTATCGGACTTAACGCGAAAACAAATGTTCCGACGCAGCAGCGGCGGCAGCAGCAGCAGCAGCAGCAGCAGACGACAACGACAAAGAATAAGAACGAGGAAGGAGCGAACGGGAGAAAGGTCGCGCCACATTTTTCCCGGGCGCGCACAGCCCGTCTTATGAAATATTATGCGCGAGGTTCACGGCCTCGCGAGACTTAAATTACCCCTCTCCCTCTCTGCCGTCTTTTTCACTCGCCGGCAATATCCTCGCCGGCAATTCCACTCTCTCGAGCTCGGATACGGGGAAAATGGCCCTTTATTACGGTCTCGCGGCCTCTGTCGGCGAGGCGTCTCTCCTGCAGCCCGCCGCTTTTTTCCTTGGGTAATATGCTCGCTCGTGAAATTAGAGTGCAAATTACCCGGCGATAAATACCGATTCAAAGCTGAAAGCAAGGAAGTCGCCCCCCTTTCCTCGCTGATTCGAATGGAGCAGAGGCGGTCGCGAGCCTCGATGAAAATTATTGCCGGCGACGCGTCGGAGGATGAAAACTTTTTTTGGACAACCTTTTTTTATGCACGCTGTGCCGGGACGTGACGGGCCTGGCTCCAATACCATTGTCGTATAGTGGCGCATGCCAATCCTCTCGGAAATATAAAATTTAATGAAACACTGCTCGAAGCAGGCAGCGGCGATACAAAAAAATTCGCTCGGCCCCGTATTCCGTAATTGCATTGTGATTTCATTGCGAGAGAGGCCTCTGTTTTGCTTATGCAAACACCTTCATGAAAATGCTGCATCCGCGTATATATAAGCCATGAATAAACAAAATCGAAAATTTTCACCGCGCGACATATAAATTAACGGGGAGAGCCGAACGAGACGGACCGCAAAAAATTGTACCCTTTTTTTTCATGCGTTTTTATTAAATCAATCGATATACGCCGAGTGTTATTAGCAGCCGGGTAATAAAATATGGCCACGGCTCGGTCAAAGCACACATCAGAAAGTATGGAAATTTATGTCGAAAAAAGTTATCGCCTCGGCAGAAAGCACCACCGACGGCTCGTTCACTCGGCGCGAATAAATCAAATTTTAAATAGATAAAAGAATGGAGACTCCGTAGGAATGACGGAAATTCCGAGCTATAATTCCGTTTTTTATTACTCACCAAATGTGCATATTGCTCATGTGGATTTATAAATAACACTGGATTATTTCTTAATGGCTTTATATAAATTATTAAAATTACTGAAAATTGCTATATTCTTTGCATTCGTTTATTTATTATTTCATGCAACTTTTCATACGTAACTTAATTTTTATGTATAAAATAAATGAAGACAAGGATTAAAGCACTGTTGTTATACGATCGATAGATAAACTATAAATTCACTACTCTTTATTCAGCGCCGAAACGTCAATAATAAATAACACTTACTCGCGAAACCACGATATTAAATCCCGCCTCGTTAAAACCATACAATCTCCCCGAAACCTTCAATAAAACCGTTAAAAAAACACGCTAGACTATACGTTTACGCTGCAAATCGTCGGCGATTTTGCTTAATCTTGCGTATCGCCTAGCTGCCGGTTTTACTCGGAGGCTTAACGAAGGCAGCAGCAGTAGCCGACATGGCCTTGCAAGATATCGAGCGAAATGCAGGCGCCCGGCGATGGCCGCGGGGCGATATTCAAAGTGTATTAAATGGAAATCACGGCGTTTTACGCATCTCCGCGTTATAACTCCGGCGTTTTATAAATATTTAGCAGCTCCTTCCCCGGCGGTCGCGATGCGACTTCCCTCCTTCCGCGTTTTCGGAAAAGCCGCCTGTCTGCCTGCCGCTCGCGCGCTGCTTATGCAGCCGGTTAATCGTAAGCGTTTTGTTTATCCCGGGCTTGCGTATATATTTTACGCGCCCAGCTGATGTATATATACATGCCCGGGCCCTCCCCGTTATGCGTGGGTGGGGATTGCGAGCGGAATTCGTTATGGAAAGGAGGGAGGAGCTCGTTTGCGCTTCTGGTACCTTCTGTCCTATGGCCTTGAGGAAAAGTTTGGCAAGTTTTTAATAAGCTGGAAAATTAAGGCTCTTAATGAACTTTGCTCGCGAAGCTTGCAGCTAATAATTTTTCAGGGACGCGTACGATCGCTTTACGCTGATTCACGATATGACTTGATTGAAATTTATTAAGGCACTTTCGCAAGCCAAAAATTCGATTTTTTGTTCTCTAAAGTAGAATAAGTGAAAATTCACTTATTCGAAGTGTATACGCACTTATTCGCCATGTCAAAAGCCTTCCACGTGTAATAAGTGAATAGTGACTTATTGTATAAGTGAAAAAAGTGTACTTATTGAATAAGTCAATATTGTTACTTAATACTGAAGCACAATACATAATACATAAAGAGGCTTATTTTACAA
>UCOM01003313.1:0-18724 GCA_900474385.1 Ormyrus pomaceus | reverse complement strand
ATTATATATTATATATAATTATATATAGGGGTTTATGACGACCGCGACAAGGAGGGAAGATGCTTTCTCTATATTGAGAGTGAGAGAAAAACTTTATTTTCCACGGGTGCGAACGAGATAGGCTTATGTAGAATAACCCGTCGGTTGCCATAAACCTCTAATAAACAAATGTATATATAAATATGATCAAAGTTGCTTATTTAACCAATTTTTATTGATATTTTCTGAGGGTGTCCGTTTTGCCCGGCGATTTTTGAAGACCTCAAAATTTCAAAATTTTTTCAACAATTATATGTTTAAATAATAATTCATCACTATGGTTGTACGTACTTACTTATTTTGATGTCTGCTTTAGAAAAAAATTTTAATTGATTATATTTTTCGCTCTTGAATTCATTTTTTATTCGTTTTTCCTTAAGGTGTCCGTTTTACCTGGGTCTCCCCTACTTCACTTTCTATTTGAAAGCAAAGTTTTGCGAAATTTATTAAAAATTCACTTTAAAGCGCCATAAAGCTCGCCATAAATTTAAATCGCCAAAAGAAATGAGCACCCACAGCGCCGTAAACGCTGACCGAGCCCGAAACCCGATAAAAAAATGCGGACCACAAAACACGCGTATCTAAGCAAACGATCGAGGTCATAACACGTGGGCGCGTCCAGCAAGCGAAGCGCGCTAATCAAAATTCGAAATAATCCGAATCGCCAATCGAACGGAACGATCAGCAGCCCCCGAATCTCTGCGGCGCGCTGCTCAACGGTAATAGTTTACGTGTATTTACACGGGCGACCGATCCATCGGACCGACTGCGTTGACGGGATTAACGACCGGTCGCTATTTTTTATAGCGCTCCACGTTTCGGCCTG
Source organism: Ormyrus pomaceus (assembly GCA_900474385.1). Taxonomy (NCBI): domain Eukaryota; kingdom Metazoa; phylum Arthropoda; class Insecta; order Hymenoptera; family Ormyridae; genus Ormyrus; species Ormyrus pomaceus. The sequence continues at coordinate 17,859 of UCOM01003313.1, read as the reverse complement.
TTCCCTCGCTGTTTTTTTTTTTTTTTTTTTTTATTCAGGGGACAAAAAGGCCGGATGTTGGTATAAAGCATTGGCGCGTTCGCCACTCTGGTTTTGAAAGCCTAGTATCTATTTTTCTACAAAATTTGGTAAGATTGTGGCAGCATTTAAGTTTTAATTCAAGTTACATCTAATTGTCGGTCGTTCATTGCATTATTTAGCTCAAAAATTTATTCGTTTACAGAGAATTAGTATTAATTAGTACTTTAAGTGGGATGTTATGGCAATTGCAATTAAATTAACTGAATTTTAATTATCTGCTTTTTAATGGTAAGTGTAGAATCAGATTCCAATCGGGGTGAATGAAATCAATCACGATTTAAGTAATTAATTACTGATCCTCTCCAAAATGTATCGAGTTGATTTAAAGATTGGATTGATAAATCAGCAAAACAGATAATAAACAGGATGTTTATGTATATTTTCGCATTTTAGTTTGATTTATCTCAATTGTATAAAAGTAATATTTTTTATTTACGCAATCATATTTTTATATTTATTTTATTGAATATTTAGTTAATGTTACCTTGTCAGTATAACGAGTATAATTATCATGTACGATAAGCGTTTGATCTTTATTTAATAATAGATCAAATAGATCCGCAATTATATTGTTATAATATAAATTGTATTATCATCTTGCATTTGGCATTTAAACTTTTAATAATATTGAAGTAATAGATAAAGAAAAAAACACGAGTAAAAGATTGTTATCGGAGATACTCTTTATCCACGGCGAAAATGTCACTATTCAGTCATTTACATAGAACGATTTATTTTGACTTATATTTAACTCCCTCTTCCGTATATGTATAATATAAGCCTCACTGCCTGATGACAAAGTTTGACTAGCTGAAGTTATCAACTTTAATAATTTTGTTATATTTTACAGAAAAACCATTTTTTGTTTACTCTTTTATTTATTTTTGACATTTAAACTTTACTTATTTCTAAATTTATTCTCAAACAAGTTACGCAAGACTTCCAATTGAAAACGTCCAACCAGTTTGCTTTCAGGTCCGCTCCTTCCCCCATCTTCCAAAACGAATACAACTTCAAGCAACGCGTATTATTTTCAACTAAAACTCAATTCTCCAACGTAATTTCCATCCTACATCCAGATACATTAGCCAGTTATATATCCCGCGCAGACATCGAGACTTCGACGACTAGACTCCGCGCAGCACAGAGAAAGCCTCAGGATTAGCGCGAGAGAGAGAGAGAGAGAGAGAGAGAGAGAGAGAGAGAGAAGCAGCCGAGCGAGACAGGCGTTGCTTACTAATGTCGTTATTGAATCATCTCGAGACGAAGTTTTACACGCCGGGATTACGCCGGGAGAGAGAAAGCCCCCGTAGATGGAGTAGGCGTGGTTCGTCCTTACCGACTCCGGGGATTCCCCGGACTATGTCGATACTCTCTCATTTCGAGCGAGGCGCACGTCGCGCTTACTTCGGTTTACTACTTGGGCGCCGCGTGCACGCTTCGCGTATATTCGAGCACGGAGGGATGAGATTACGGTGCGGGGGGGGGGGCTCGTCAATCCGGGACAATTAGATTCGGCCTGCCGGCGACGAGCTTTTTCAAGGAGCTGAGCCACACACTGTTTGCTTTCGATCTTTGAGCTTCGAGGAGTAAACGGGCGCGCCGCCCGAGTGATTTTAAAGTTTTACGAATTTCGAGTCAGAAATGTTATAACGTATTTCTGGCTTTCTGATGTAATTTGCAAATTTTTTATTTCACTATCCGATAAATAGTTAGTTTCACAAAAGTATTTGAATATAAAAGCATTAAATAAATATCTGAATATCTGCGCGAAAATGCAAGGGAATTTAAAAATTGTTTAAAATTATTACTTCTCGGCGGAAATAAATTTTCTCAATTGACAGAAATTTGCTCGTCTAACGGGGGAACGACGTCGCGCGTCAAAATATGAAATTTCCTCACGCATTTTTACAATATCCCGGGGATCCTTCGAGCATTTCCTCGGCAAATTATGCAAAACTCGTAGCCGGCAACGGCGACTGTAAATCATATTTCCCTGTAAATTATATTTAACTGTGGATTTTTCGCGTCTCCCCTCGCCTCCTTAGCATAGTGATAAAGCGAAAATCGATGAATCCCCAAGGAGCGCGAGGCGAACTTTCCCGGCAAAATCGTCGTCATCTTTACCCTTCAGCGGAGTGTCGCTTATATATATATATATACCTCGAGAAGCTGCATAGAAAAAGGGTCCGTCAAAAAAGCGTCGCGGGGAGAGAAAAACGATTAAACCGAGAAAGAGAGAGAGAGAGGCAGCCGACAAAGAAGGGGTTGGGAAAGAAAAGAACGGGGGCGTAAGTAAGACGCGAAACGAGAAATTCGTACTCGGTCGCGCTAATACGGAGAGCCTGCGGAGCGCCTGAAATAGAATCCAATTTACTGCGAGCGCTTCTCTCTCTCCCTCCCTCGTTCCCGCAGGCGCACGCTTCGCAGCACAATATTATTGAACGGCTGCGATGGAATATCGCCGCGCTAAAATACTGCCCTTCTCTCTCTGATTATTATGAAATTAACCGCTCTTTTTGGTTCCAAGTGTCTCTCGGTTGATGAATGTTAAAAAGAGATGATATGTTTCTGACTCGTACGATATAATTTTATATAGAACGTACGCAGTCGATTCTCGATTGGCAGCCGACTAAATTTAGACACCTTTAAAACGTGATGGTCTCTCCTGAAACGGATGAAGTTTTCACCGCTATTATTACAAGACGGTCCGACGATTTCCGCGCTCGCCTCGATTCGGCCGATAGAAATTCATTATACCGGCCGTGATTTCTTTCGAAAATCAAGAGCAGCTCAGCCTGCAATCCGAGCAGCCTCGGCTCCATAAAAAACCGTGCTTCCCACAGTGCGCGGCGGCGGCGGCGGCGGCGGCGTTATCGGCGGGATTCGATAAATTTCCCAGCGATCTCGGCCCCGGCAGGTCGCAGATATATCCAGTAGCCGCGCATAAATCCTTGGAGGAGGTAGGAAGCCGCGGGGTGTTTTTCACCCGAGCGGCAGCGGCACCCTCTTGCTCCTCCGGTTCCCTTTCGGCGCGCCGCGCGGAGCGTAAAACGCCAGGCGGGGGCGTGGACGCGACTGCCGCCGCGTATGGCGCGTCTGGGATTCTTTTTCCGGGCTCGAGCGGCGCCGAGCACTGCTCTCGAGTGCCGGAGGATTGATTTAGTGACGTTAATTGGGGGGCTGATTTCGAGGCCGACGGGTTAGTTTGGTTGATTTGACGAAAATTTTGAGGGTAAGTGTATTGGGTGGTTCAATGCGAATGGAATTTGAAGAATTTAAAATGTAAGACGTTTAAGATTGTGAGGCATATTTGGTATTGAATTCGACCTTTGATGACTTTAAATTGATTTAAAACAGTGGGATATATAATTTTTAATGCAAGTTGAGAAACATTGTTATTTTTAAAAAATTTATATTGGAATATAAATGTTAACGATTGTTCGTTGATACATTATTTAAAAAGAATTACACAGATATTATACTTAAACTGCTAATTTTGTTCGTTTAATATCAAGAGGAGAAGATACCACATAAGAAATATACAGATAAATTTCGAAACGTGAAACACTCTAACTGCGATAGAAAATATAAGTATCTATAAATTATCATTGAGTTGAAAGAAATTCTCTAAATTTAATCTCACGATATCAGCTCTCATGTACTTTATATTATCGCAGCCTAAAATCCTAGCTATAAAGCACTTTTCAATAAATCAAAAGTTGAGATTAATTCATTAAAAGAATTCAAATGAATTCAACATATGCAATAAAAACAAAAGCTTCTCAAATTAAATTAAATCGTCATTTTATTCGTAACATCAAAGCAAAATAAAATTTTTCCACGATTAAAAACCGCAGTAAACGCTCAAAAACCGCGATCGTTCCCATGAATCTCCATTCAAAACTGCAGCGCAGCGAAGAAAAACGAACCGTCATGCGAGACAGACGTACAAATATCAAGCCCCGGCAATCGAAGCCCCGGCCTTATGAAAGCTCGGCAAGCAAAGCGAGGAGGCCGTCAATAAGTGTGCCACGGCGGCGCGTCTGTTTTTCAAGCTCCATTATCTCCGAACCGCGCTCACTCCAGCCGCCACAGTTTCTTTCCTCTCGACGTACAGTCGAGAGTCGGTGCCGATAGGCTCGTTAGCAAAGGCTCGCATCTGCGCCGACAGCTCTCTCGTCTTTCTTTTGATTTTTTTTTTTTCTTTCTTCTTATCTTCCCCGGGCGTCGGTGCTCTCTCTCTCTCTCTCTCTCTCTCGGCCTCGTTCCGCGCGGCGCATTGCGCGCGCTCAAGTGCCACTGTGCCTACGCGGTGATGCGATACGCGCAGTAGTGAGAGGGAGAGAAAGAGAAGCATGATTTTACGATTATAGACGCGATCCCTGCCTTTTCTCCGGCTGTATCTCGTTAACGGCCGCGTTCGAGATATGCCGATGGCGGGGGCATTAAGCGACCCGGAGATGTGTTTTGTGTCGCTTTGCGATCGACGGTTTATGCGCGAGTTTAGCGGTCGAACGCGCGATTTTGTAGGGACCGAATGACGACGTTTAAATTAGATATTCCGCGGCACCTGGAATCAATATGGCATTCGTTGAATCTAATACAATCTAATCAACAAATAGAAGAAAGCGCAGCGACTCGACAGACGCTGAATTTCCGAAAACCTTGAAATTCAACGAAAACAAGTCCAACAACCGCAATCCCCCATCCCCTCGCTTCGCTTCGCTTCGGAACGCGCAGCGGCGCATTTGGCCCCGCGTGCCGCTATTATCGGGCTGTCCGTTCGGCGCTAAAATTCAACGACAGCGCTCTCTCGTATTATCGAGAGGTTCGCGCTTCTGTCATTACGGCCGCGCGAGAAACAACGACGCGCGCCCGAGCCGCGGCCCATAACCGGCAGAGCACGCAGAGCGCGGCGCGCTATACGACGTTCTCTTTCGGCCGCGCGCGCGTATAAATGCCCGCGCGACGACGCGGGCAGAAGGCGCCGATTTTACTCGCTCGTCGTTTGCTATATTATCCGCTCTCTCGGTTCCGCGTAAACGCGCGCGGCGGCGGAGGCTAATTTGCCGCCCGTGGGTGTCTATAAACGCACTGCGAGCGGCAAATAATGCACGATACGTATCCGAACGCACGGAGAGAGAGAGAGAGCCCGTCATTATACCCTCCCCCGGCCATATGCGCGATTGACGAGCAGCTTCCGTGTGATGCGCGCGCGCGGCGCGGACTACTCGTTTTGATTTATTTCCGAGAGAGGCACGTCTCTGGGGGGGTGGGCGCGCACTTCCAAAATCCTCGCTGGATTTGACGTTCTCACGTGGTTGAGAGACTCGTCACGGGCTGGTATTGTTCGATGTTTCGAGCTCCGTCCTTTGAGGGCTGATACGGCCGTTGTTCGGCGCTGCGGTTTTGAGTATTACGATGAGGTGCTTTGAATTGAGGGATTATACGAGCGCAAATTTTGGTGAAGAGTTTATTGCTTTGTAAAGGATGTCGCGGAACTTTATTGGAGAAAGATTTTCTCGCGTGGATGCATCGGTGGGAAGAGCAAATAGTTGGATTTAACGAGGAGAGAATGAGTTCCGCGTAAACCATGATATTATATGAATGCTTATGAAACGCAATGAAAATTCGTTTAAATATTAAAAATTATTTTTCAATTTACTTTTAAATCTTTTTAAAAAATTATGAATTACTTTCAATACAGCAGCATATTTATTTTCAAAAAAATAATATTTTTTTACTTTTATTCTAAAAGTCTCAGAGAAGTGATAACACAACTTTAACAAAAGTGCAGTTATTAAAAAAAATTGATTTTCAAATTATTGCAAAAAATATTGTAAAAGATTTCTTATATTAATTAAGTAACTTAATGCATATTTTATTTCCGCATTGTTGACAAAAAAATTTTCTATATATATATTTTTTTTTAAACCAATTAGTACCCACACTTTTACCATGGCACTTTACTTACAGCAATAAATAAAACGATCCCAATTAAATAATAGCCTATCCCATTTTTAGAACACGAACTGCAGCATCCGCACGAGCTATCGATGTCATTGTCTCCCTCCCCCGGCGGTCATCTTTTCTCTCGCGTATACTCCCTGACTTTCCCTCCCCCCGATTCCCATCTGTCCCTTTCTCCAGCTGTCATTGTCACCGCAACTGTGCTCATAGGTGCGCAGCGGATAATAGGCATTCGCGACCGAATTACGCGCCCAGCCGAATTCGTCGATTTTGCCCCGGAGTTTCTATTACACCCCGCCGCCTATATTAATTCGGACGGCCGACGCTCTCGCGCCGAGCGCGTACGAGCGTTATTAAAAAAGTTTCTCTCGGGCTGGCACCCTTTTTTTACGCGCTTGTTTTTATTACGCAGTTTTGCACCGGAATAATTAATAATCGCGAGCGAAGGACCTCGCAAAAAAAAAAAAAAAAAAAGTCGATTGGTTTCGTCGCCGAAATGGAAATTATTATTTTTTTTTTCAATTAACGGCGCGGTTCCCGCGAACGATGACGGACAATGTTTTTAATGATCGCTGCGGGGTCCTCGAAATTTGCGCGAAAAAATGTGTTCGCTGGCGTCCGGGCAAAATGCTTCCCCGTTTGAATTTCATCGTGGTTTTTTATCAAACTAAATTAGCGGGGTAATATTTCTCCGGAAAAACTCATTTGTCATTGCGGAATTGTCTCTTTTTTCGGTTGATATTATTTAACCCATTCAACGGGTTTATAATTTTAAAATTTGATGAAGTTTCAAAAATGTATATAAATTTTTATAAATCTTGCGAATAAAAGATTATTTTAAACTTATTCCGAACCAGCTTTATACGTGTACGTTACTCCTTAAATAGTTTTAATAAAATGTCCAATAAAAACAAAAATGAACTCAATTTTCTTCTCCACCGAGCCTTATCCCCGAGACCGTTAAGCGTCTTACTCCCCGAGCTCAACTAAACCGTCAATAAATAAACGCGTTATGCCAATTCCACGATCCTTGTTTAGCCCCGTCACCGATTCGCGCGGCGGCCCCCCAACTAAATCCTCCCTCCCCCCCCTCTGAAATCCATCAAAGCCGATCCTCCTTAAACCGAGAAAAGTGCGATGCGTCACATACACAGTACACATACTCGCGCGCATTAAATTTTCCCGCCCAGCTTTGCGAGAGGCGAAGAGCCGCGGCTAAAACTACGTCCCTGGGCATTGTCATCGGGGCATTAGTTACTTCGACTATATATCGACCGGGAAAATCGTCGCGTCCCGCAGGCGCCCGAACAATTTTCGCGGGCGCGCGCGCAAACGTAAAATTTATCCTCCGCGTAAATCATGCAAGAGCGCGGGAGAGGAGGAGGAGGAGGAGGAGGAGGCGCGACGCCGGGAGAGAGAGAGAGCTTCTCCGAAACTCATCAGCGTTATGGCGATTCAAACAAGCTCGTAAACGGGGGAGGAGGGGGGGGGCGGCCCTGCCGGCGATGTTTATAACAAACAAACACGATTCGTCACGATTAGATCTCGGCGCGCGCACCTGCTGCCTGCGCCGCGATCTCGTAAATTGTCTCTCTCTCTCTCTCTCTCTCTCTCTCTCTCTCTCGCTTTGTTTGGCTTCGAGAGTCGAGGGGGTTGCTGCGCCAAGTAAAAGAGTCGCCGACACTGTAAGCTCGCGATTTCGTCGAGCGCTGTCGGTGCTTGAAAAATGTTTGTCGAGATTCTTTAGGCGTTTTTCCGTAACGATTGGCAACACCTGTCATTTATCCAATTTGCGTTTTACAGGTAAGAGTAGTTAGTGTTGTGATATTTGTCTCTTGCATCGGAAAAGGCCGCGAGAAATGTGATTACTTAATTTCTAAAAAATAGTGCACTTTTAATTAAGCGAATAAATCAGGAACGAAAATCTTTTTTTTTTTTTTTTTTTGCAAATTCTTATAAACATTTTCTTACATAATAAAATACTTTCACAGCAAAAAAGACTTTCACTGTCATTAAATCAACAGCTTTCGTTACTCCATCGTCAAACAATAACAACTCACCGAGACAATCAGTAAATTAGGCGTTTAATTACCCGAAGCTGTCCAGCGAGTCGTCAAGGCGATTCGGGCGGCATAAATTATTTTATCATCTTAATTGCAACTAATCGAGACAACGCACAATACCGGCTAATGGTCTCTGTCCGTGCGACGCGGAGACCAATCGGCGCGCGTCCCTCTCCGTGCAGGCCCGCGTGCCATTTGACACCGGACGTTCCGTTTATAACCAGGCCTCCTCCCGCCCCCCCCCCCTCCCAGCCCTTCCCCGAGCCGCCCCCGATGACGATCGCAGGTATACGCACGTGTGATAGATGTCCGCTGCGGCTGCCGGAAGCGAATGCGATCCGCGTTTATAAGGGCCGCCATAACTGGCCGCGCGTGTATGCACGGCCCCCCGAATATCGTCTCCATGTCCGCCTCGCGTAAACCGACCTCCGTGTATACAGAAGCTGGGGCGGGGAGAGAGAGAGCGAATGTTCATTTCCGCGAGCGGAGGCCTATCCAGGATTATTCATTTCCGGCGATCCCCTCCGCCCGACGAGCGGATAACGGCCCGATACGAGCTCTTTATTTTTGCTCCTCGGACTTGGCGAAAATCGCGCGTCTTCGAAGCTGAAAGCCGAGCTTCGCGGCCCGCGAAAACGTCTCGAAGTGCGGCTCTCGGGATCTTTTAATAAAATTCAACCGCGTCGGAGTGGCAGCGGCCTTTATAAATAATTCCGCGTCTCGCGTTAAAAGGCTCAAAGTCGCGTGTCATATATATCTCTCTCTCTCCCTCGCTCGCTTTAATGAACCGCAATATACCGTATAATCCGCCGGACGGATTCCGAATTTAATGGCTTTAATCAAAATTTAATTAAGTATTCCGTGTAGCCCGCGCGCGTTTGCTTTATTTAGTTATCAACGTCAGTCAGTCTCCGCGCGGCGATTAAAATATATATATATATTCGGCGCTCCCGTCTCCCGCGCGCCTTCTCCTCTCCTCCGGGGAATTTTAAGTGCCCCGCTATCGCGTTTTTACAAAAAAAAAAAAAAAAAGAGGCCGATCCGAATTGAGCTCGGCCGATTCGTCGCCGCGGGTAACTAAGTAGGCACTCGGGGCCCTTGTAATCGAAAGCGATAACGACGGGCTCCCGTGCGTGCGGCTAAAGGGACGTCGAACCTGCGTGCGCCCGCTGCACGGTACAACGTCTCGCATGACACTCGCCGCGCGCGCGCGGACGCGCTCCGGTTTTGTTTTGCTCGCTTTGCGGCTCGCGCGCGGACAGTGGCGTCGCTGATCCTCCGCGGGACGGGCTTTTATTTTAAACCCTGTCATTCGGCCCACGAGGTGATATAAATTTTCCGTTCCTCGTGAAACTCGAGGCAGACGCGGTTTTGATCTTCGATTAGGAGTGGATAAGAGGTGTTGTGCAATCGAGATCTAAAGGATTTCGTGGAATGTGTTTGTTATCGAATCGATCGTAATACCCCCCGTGAAACTCAATTATTTCCGTTGAGTAAAAACAACGATAATAATTCTTGTATTTTAGTCGTAATTGGGTAAATGTATTTTAATAAATAAATCATTCGAAATTAGTAAATGCATCTTGATGAATATCGAAATTTGGATTTTCAGAATACGGCCGTGAATTAGCTGCAGGCAGAGGAGGATGAAAACTACGCGGAAAAGATAATAATTATATCGACGCACGCTGGATTTTCTCATCGTATTTATTAATAATTATCAAATGGACTTTAGACGGAAGGAAATGAAAATGCTAATTAATAATAAATAAACGAAATTCAAAATAATTAAAACGCCTTTCTATACAAAATATATTATCAAAATTAATACTCATTATCCTTTCATTTATATATATGTGCGCCATAATCCCGCATAATTAATAATATGCACGCAAAATAATATAAGACATAGAAAAGCTTTTAAACTTTCAATATTCATGCAGATATTAATTTATAATAGTATGCAGCGCTAAAAATATACTTATTAAAATATCTCTTCAATTATTCAGCGAGAAAATAATAAAAACTAGCCAAAATTCTCGCTTGATTACATATATACAATGAAGAGTATAATAAAATACTAAAAGTGCTGAGTCACGATTTCGAGGACCGGAGAAACGAAAAATTAATATTAGGCAGATACTACAATAATTTTCGAAAAAAAATAACATCGGCCCTTCGATTTCAGCGACTCAATCGCGGCGACATTGCAAAAATAAACCCGAAACACGCGAGCGATTTCTAAAACGCCGCGAACAATCGAACAAGCGCAAAACTATATGTAACTTGTAGCAAAACTCCTTTCGGCGCCAATGGAAACTCCCCCCGGCAGAAAAGTAAGCGCCGTCCCGGGCGATAAGAGGCTCCTCCGGGGCTGCACGTACTTCGGGCCAGTACTGTGGGAACCTCCGAGGTCTTAATTACCGAAAGGCTCTCGGCGCGTGCTGACTCGCCCTCGAGCGCGCGTCCCTCTTATCTCCGCCGGCCGGACTGTCGATCCTTAATTTATGCGGATCGAGAGAGCAAAAAGCCGATTTTCGCGGAGAGAGCCGCAGATACCGTCGCGGGCTATTAAGTAGCTCCCTCTCTCTCTCTCTCTCTCTCACTCCCGCTGGATTTTGCTGACTGTTTTCTGGGACGTGTATTGCGAGAGGAGGCCCGGCTAATTGATTTACGGGGTGTTATCGGCTTTCTGGGTAGCTGCTTGTTGAATAAATTTTGAAAATTATTGCCGATCGCATGAGTGCCCCGTAATTGCGTGAGCTGCAGATGGTGTTTTCAACTTGCTATCTTTTACTTTAATGAAACTCCATTTTTAATTCGCCGGCGGAAAGTGGCTCGAAACTTTTGTAAAATAAATTGGTAAACTTTTATATCAAAGTAAGCAATTTTAGTTAATATTATTAATTATTTATTCACTCTGGCCTTTAGAGATTTACGAACGATTTAAAATATTTTATATATAAAAGTGATTTGATAATAAACTTAATATATACTTAAGATTAGTTAGATCTAAAACGTATTAGATAAGATTCAAACTTGGTATACAAGATCTTTGAGAATTAACTATTTTTGTTAATCAGAAAAATAATTAGTTTTTATACAGTTATAAATGAAATTCCCTCAAGAAAAGCTGGCCGTTGAGAATAAAATTAAGTGTAGCATCTGGTCCAGTTCTCCCGAAAAAAAAAATCGAAACGCCGACTGAAGTATCAGCTCGCGAAAAAAGGGCGAGACGGGAGTGCATTTGCAACAGTAAAGCACCGGCGAATGGCCGGCAGCCAAAATCGTTGCGCCCTAAAAAACTACTTTTACGATTGCCGCTTCGTGCTGCTTTCGGCCCGGGGAAAGTATCCCGCGCGCGAATGCATTTAAAGCTCGTTTATACGAGCGCGAAAGCATTCTTCAGAGGAGGTCTCTCCGACCCCCAAACTTTTGGCCTAATAAAAATAGCCAGATTTAAAGAGGCAGCTCTCATTGTATCGTTAAAGAGATACGATGTCTAATCAGAAATAAATAATCGCGCCGCGGCAGCTGTTGCGCGATTTAAGATTTCGAAATTAAAAGCGGGTACTCGAAGGAGGAGGATGCTGGGAGGTAAAAGGTTCCGCCCGTTAGATGTTGTATTATATGCAGGCCGAGAGAGGAGGGAGAGTTACATCAAGGAGTCATGAAATCATAAGGATTTGAAGCAGTACCTTACGGCGATAACAGGTGAAAGCCCGCGGGGCGTGTTCCAAAAGCCCTTCGAATATTGGCTCAGCCTCTTTTGGATCTTCGCACGCTTCCATGATTTCGGAAGCCTGCAGCGCATTTTCAAGTGCTTCGCAGAGCTCTGAAAGGTACTGTAAACGGTCAGTAAGCTAGAGACTTTGGGGGAAAGAAGTATTGGGCTGGGAAAATATTAAGATATTTGTGGGATAAGTTTGTAATGAGAATATTAGGCTTATTTTTTGGAAGCCTCTGTAACCAATGATTCGTAATTAAAATCTATTAAATTCATTTCTGGTAATAAATAAATTGTAACTTATAAAATTTATAGAAAAAACATTAAAAACTTACTTTAAATCAATCTTTAAAAAAAAAGAAAAATTAATAATCAGTTCTGTCGCATAATAAACAAATTAAAAAGTTCAACATATACGATGATGCAATTCCAACAAGAAACTCATTCAAATATTTTTCAGACTACATAAACATCCGCAAACATTTCGCCGATAATTGCACTTTGGAAAACAACGTTTTTAGACCAAACAAGGACTAAACGCTCGAAAAATGCAGCCGGAAAAAAGCATTCCAAAACTGTCTTCCCCTCGGTAATGCAATTAACCCGCGTCCGACCGCCCAAAATAAAACGACAGCGACATCGATATTCCCAGTACAATCATTTGAAAAATTGAACATCGCGAAACTTTCGGGCGATTATTTGTTTGCGCGCCCGACAAGTTCATTAAAAATTATTGCGACGGCTCCGGGCAACGGTTATTAGGTACAACGGCGAAAATTAATTAAAATCGCGACAAAAATACATGTACGTTATATATAAATGTATATATGGCGCGCTCGAATCATCCTTACGCACGCACAAACGTTATTGCGTTTTTCGACGGTGCGCGCGGCTCCGAATCAGTGTCAAATTAAATCGAATAGCCGCGGCGGGGGCATTAATTATACGCGGAATTAATTAGCCCGGGGCTGCGAGAGGATATATATATATATTGCACGTATGTGTGCGCGCACGAAATTAGGAGAGTTCAGCGTGTTCTCCCGTTCAATTTTCTCCGGGGCCTTCTTCTGCTTTATTTCTCCGAGTGCAGCCGATGATCCTCGCTCGGGCGAGCTGCCTTTTCTACCTTGACCGAGAGCGAGTCTCCCACGAGTGTCGGCGCGCAGGTTTCGGCGCGCGTGCTTGGAAGATGATGGATCCAATCGGGACGCGGGGATTCGTCAAACCTGATTGCTGATCTATTATTATTCGTCGGATAATAGAGTGGCGGTAATTAGCAGCTTTTTAAACTGTATAATGTGGTGGTGCATCCAGTATGGTTATTTAGTATTCATTAGTATCCATGATGTAATTACAGTAAATAATTAATTAATTTCTTAAGAATCAATAATTTTAATTAATGTAATACTGGCAGTTTAATTTTAATCACATCGATTATTTTAATACGATACGTAATATATATTAAAATAATTAAAATTTTATTTGCAGCAAACATATTGAAAGTCTTTTAGTTCTATTTTTCTAAAACTCGTTTAATACTACTCTTTCTACTTTATGAGTTTATTACCCTTTAAATTACCATTTCACTCTGTGCTTTGCTTATCGAGAAAACTGAAATATTTCTACAGACAAATCCGTAAATAAATTCAGCGCTCAAATAATTTTAACGCATTTAACGCGAATTCACTGTGAACTCAAAAAATTGTTTCAATCCTCAGCGACTTTTTCATCGCCCCCGGGCAGCAGGGGCCTCAGCTGTCGCGCCGACGGCTAAACTTCCGTCGAAAACGTCTCGAAAACGAGCGCGGCCGCGCAAAATAATACAACGCGCACAAACAGGTCGCTCGGCTTAAAAAGCCCCGCCAAAGGCCCGCGGCACGGACGAGGGCTTAATTCGGCCGATAAATCATTCGACTCTACATAGTCGCCGCCGCCGCCGCCGCCGACGCGGGCGCTTCCTTCGATTATCACCCGCGCACTCGAGAGCGCCGCGTTCTTTTATTTGAAGCCCCGGGGATTCCCGGAATCGCATGTTAATCGCGGCGAGCTCGGAATTGCGCTCCTCGTCGGGGCCGCCTGTAATCGCGATGGCGTTTTAATTGATCCTCGAGACGTCCTCGAGAGAGAGAGAGAGAGAGAGAGAGAGAGCTTGATGAGGCGAAAGCTCCGAGGTTTAGAGTGATTTATCGGACGCGCCGCTGCCGAGTTATTGCTCGACTATACATAGAAATATTCTTCATGCTGATTTTATATGGAGGAGTCGGGGACGAGGATATGAATTTAATATTCAGGGCTTGCGGTTCCCTTTGTCTTCCCGGCTGAGTAATTTATCTGTGCATTTTTTTAAGTTAAGCTTTCTTCGTGCACTTTCTATGAGAAGTAAATTTCAAATGCGTTTGACGTTTAATTTTTAAAATGTTACCGTCACGATTTAAAAAGTTCGACAAATATCGTACACTGCTAATTGAAATTTCATCTAAATTTTCTATATTTTTATCGCAAAAGTTACGTTATCTTCAGAACGTACATATACATGTAATACAAGTGCCAGCAGATCGCTTATGCAAACAGCGACGATGAATATTGCATCTCTAATGACCGATCCATCCGAAAACGAATAACGTTTAATACCTCATATCCGAAGCCATATTAAAAGCCACTTGCGCGCGAAAGCGGTTCTCGCATCGAACATCGAATCGAAGCGCGCGTCGCGACGGAGGTCAGGGTCGATAACTGGGTCAGCTAATCCGAATATACGTCGAACCGCGCAACTTCCGTGATCCTTCCTTCCGATAAACCCCGAGAGATAGCTGCGAGAGAGAGCTCTCTATATCGTCCTCGGCAGTAACTTCCTCCGCAGCGAAGTTGGATCGAACGCCGATGGGAGGGTAATCGATGCGCGCCCTCCTCGCTAATTGCTCGATAATTATTGCACCGCGAGAGGATCTGGCACACCTGCAGAGCCGCCGGAGAGAAGAGGTCATCGCGGATCAATCAGCGCGGAGGTGTCGAAGTGATTGATCGGCAAGCCTCTTGGGAGGACGCTGCACCTTTACTCGTTCTCGAGCCTGCGGACGTCGAGGGCAGCTCGTTCGCCCGGAATGATTGGCTTCGAGAGGCCGCCCCGCCGTCGGTGCGATGGACGGCAAGGCTCTTTTGGCTTGGAAATGATTTTCTCGGTTTGTTGCCAGATTGCGATGTGAAATTAGGATTTCAGGATAATGAAAGATCATGTTTCACAAAACTACCATGTATTGTTTACGTGGTCACTAATTAAATTTAAACTTTAAATAAAAAAAAAAAGATGATATTTTAAAGAGCGGGCGAATTTTCACGGGGATATTGGTTACTCTGCGTTCGCTGATTTTTAAGTGAAAGCTTTTGTGAAATTTTAAAAAATAAAATTGCGACTTTTAAAAATATTATATACTCTGAAATTTTCGCAAATTTCTTTTTTGTATTACGTAAAATTATAATCATAAAAGTCAACTGTACTTCAAAGATATATCCATGATACGATAATACAAAGAACGTTTACATCAAATCAAATTCCACATAACTGAACAGAGTAAAATGGATATAAAGAGAATTTAAATTGAATTTCTGTTTATTTGACGGGATTGTAATTTATTTTACAAGAGTACCTTTTATAGCGAAATCGTTAATCAGATTTCACGTTGAAAGTTCACGTTTTTTTTATTTAAAAATGCTATTAAAACTCGAAATTTCTAGCGAAACGAAAAGCTATTAGTACTTATCTTCATTATAACACAGGATTAAACAAAAGCCTCGTAAAGCTTATTTAAATTCGAACGTTAGAAGTAAAATCTCCATCAAAATCGGGTTTACTAAATTGATTTACTCTACACGTACAATACATATTTACCCTAAAAACTTTACGGTTAGCATAGACGTTTACAGTGCAAATTACGTGTAAGAATATAATATAGATATAATAAATTTCATTAAGGCCACTTAAAATTATGTTCAATCAAATTTTAATTTTCAGTTTAAATTCAAGTGCCGCGTATATTGCTGGGGTCGTTCAGAACAGATCAGTGCTAATAATCCTGACAAGGCTAACACGAATTGGGATCATTAAAACATAATATCATTAATTATACGTGTACCAGCCGTCGTCATTAGTCGATGCTTAATCATATTTCTTCCTCGCCTTTCGGCTTCTATCTCTCGCCAGCAGTAAAAGCTTTAGCGGTTCCGGTAATTATAAAAAGTCGTCTAAAAGTTGCAGTGAGATAATTATCTTGCAAAATTTAATAAGTAATTATCACTAAAGTTTAAAAAGTTCTCTTCAACTTTATAAATTTTTA
This sequence comes from Ormyrus pomaceus, assembly GCA_900474385.1. Taxonomy (NCBI): domain Eukaryota; kingdom Metazoa; phylum Arthropoda; class Insecta; order Hymenoptera; family Ormyridae; genus Ormyrus; species Ormyrus pomaceus. The sequence goes on along the minus strand of UCOM01003313.1, from coordinate 1,684 downwards.
AAGATTTTTTTCGAGCAAAAGTAGCCATGAATTTATTGTTATAAATATTTTCTCACTTCATTAAAATAATGATTTTAATAATAAATTTTAATATACATAAAACTTAATAAAAAGAATTCTTTTTGTAATATTCAAATGCGAAATATGATATAAAAGAATCAATAAATTTACTCCTCCAAATTCCTATTAAGTAACTACCGTTGATTTCAACGTCTATTTTTAGCGTTATTTCGAAAAATGCATCGCAATAAATTTCTCGAATCCTCTGCCCTGGAAGCTTTGACACGAAGCTCTGATCAGCATTACACACGAAGGCGGAAAAAGAGTTCTCTCTCGATCCTATACGAGCAGCTGTCGTGTGCGAGGATAAGCCATCACCTGGACTTTTTTCGAGCTGCGCGTGTCAGGGTATCTCTATCTCTCTCCCTCTCTCTCTCTCTCTCTCTCTCTCTTTGGAGTTTTCTCTTGCATTATAATAGCTCACACGTGCCCGTATATTTTGGCTGCTGCTGGAACCCGAATGGAAATTCAGCGGGTGATTTTTGATAGGTGATGTAATATACCGCTCGACCGGTTAATGCATGTGACAGATCGTTGTATAATGTGGGTGCGGATGACTGATTGGCATTAAAAGTTTTTATATTGAAATTATTTAGTACTTTTTCGTTATGGGCCGCGTGGGTTAGTTTAATAACTGGATAAATGCAACGTGGAGGAAGAACGTTTACTTTTGTTTACAATGTGTCAAAGAAACAGCTTTGTAACGGTAAGATTCCCGAATCGAAAAGTTATTATTTAATTATTTGTGTAACCATATTTTGGCATCTTGAGTATGTGCCCACTTACAACTGATTAAATTTTGGAGTAAATCTGATTTTAAAGACTCATTACGATAAAATGACAAATTTTGAAAAATCTTTTTTTAAAAATTAATTTTTTTGTTCACTTTGTACGATATATAAAACATAGACCCCATATTCTAATTTGCTACCAATCCATGTATTTTAAGACTACTCATCAAATATTTTTTTTAACTAAAAATGCGGTTTGGAAAAAGAATTTTTTTTTTTAAATTAATCATCAGAATAAATAAATCATAAATTTTATTTTTAAGTTGAAAATAGTAATTTTAATCTATACCAGCTGAATTAAGGGAGAGAGAGGTCAAGTAAACAAACATTCATTTTCGAATTTTAGAACATCGTAGAACTTCTTTGAGAAAGCATTCAGTTAGCAGCAGTTTTTATTTCTTTTATTGATGAATTCTATCACGATGAGCATAAAATTATATGGTGACACGATCGTTAAAAGCTTTTATTTACAAATCCATCACACATTGGAGAATTTATTATTATTTTTATGGCATTCGACTGCTTCAAATTACAGTATACGTTTTTTAATGGATTTTTACGGTACTTTCAACTACGATTATGACATAAATCATAAAATACGATGTTCCTTCAGCGTTTTGGTTATCGAGTTGTAATTTTATGACTGTCAGTAAAATTCCAGAATGACACCATATTAGAAACCGCTGCCAAGTCATTGGCAGTTAGCTTCCTCCTAACTAATTTATTGTTCCATTATTATCTTGTTTTTTTATTATTTTATATTTATATGCTCATTTTAGAATTTAATGAAAAGCTAACAAAATTTAAATATAAATTTTGTTATTGGAATATTT
>UCOM01003312.1:0-18762 GCA_900474385.1 Ormyrus pomaceus | reverse complement strand
CGTAGGGAACACCTCTTTAACATATATTATCAATCACATTATTAAACCTTAAATAGTTGAAATATAAAATTAGCAAATATAGTCTATATTTCATGCAAGACCCCCCTTAATGCATAATTTTTTTTTTTTTTTTTTTAATTCAAGGTTGTACTTAGCTGTTTCATATTGTTATTTTTTGTTATGGTGCCCAGTGTTCAAGAAAGATTAGGCATATTTTCGATTGACGGGGGCATATCAACCATACTACCTGTAAGAAATATTATAATTGAAAAACCTATTTAGCCTATAGGAATCCGGACAAAATTAATAAGAGCTCATAATAATAAGCATTTCTAAGTGCGGGAGCTTCATTATTCGTGCAGGTGATCGCGTGAGTTTATAGAATACACATTCAATTCTAATTACTTTGGCTGTAACTCGACAATCCCCTGCATCACTCATCGATGGTATTCGTTGCCGCATCTAATAAGTAACAATACAGTTCCTACTGCGATCCGAGGCCTAAGCATTAATTGTTATTTGTTATACAGATAGTCATTTTCGCAATACTCAAGGATACTCTCTCTTGTCTCAGAGACTTTATTCTTATAGAATATGATATCTTTGTATACTGGACTGTATTTCCCGTCTTTTCTAATAAATAAATAAGTAATAGAAAATAGAAAGAAGAAAACTCAAACATTGTGGCAACCTTCAAAACTCTGCAAACAGATGATCATTGAATAAGACATTTTTAAAAGTAAAAACATTATTATTGATCGTGCGAAGCAAATGATTGAAGTTACATATATATATTTTTAATTTAATGTAATAAAACCAAATGACAAATAATTGTATTTAATCTGTATGAACATCATAGGTTTCATATTTTTGTTATAAAATTTAGCATTTCTTGCTATAAGTTTAGTAAAATTATTATTAATTATTAAGCCTATAGCTAGTTTTAGTATCAAGCATTTTAGAAATACCACCCTGATCCAAACACAGTCTTTGAATCACTAACGAGTACAGTAGTTTTTACTAAAACGCTTAATTTTCTCCATGTAATTTTATCAAATTTATTGCGATTACGGCGACTATAAACAATACTGAGACTATTATTATTTATTCTGCATATCAGCGATTTGTTGAAAGATGTGCCTAATAATATAGTATCATATGCAGACAATACTATAAAAGAATAATCTCTTTCTAGCGCTCTATGCGTCGCATTTCCGGCCAGGCTCTAAAAAACCAGAGGTCGAAAAGCTAAGATCGCTAACCACTCGGGAGGAAATCGGCGAAAGGCAGCCGAGGAACAAAGTGCACTATTGGCGGACAGTCCGAAGTCTCGGGCAAGGCGCAAAGTTCAGCCGGCTGCTGGGGGGCAAACGCCCAAAGCTCGAGAGCGGCGGCGCGCCCTTGGGATCGATTTCTGGATGCTCTCCAAGCGCGGCCGAAAGCTCGCGGGCGGTGTCTTCGGGTGCATCGAGAGCAGGACGCATGCAGATACACGGCCGCGGAGTCGCGCCTCGCGTCTGGCCAGCGTCGAGCCGACGCGCTTACCGGCGACTTGGCCAACTCGAGCAGGCGCATGCGCCTCGCGGCCGCAACCCCTCCCGCGAGCTTTTCTTCGAAGCTCTGCTTCCCTCGTTCCGCGTGCACCTCCATATATCCCTCCGCGCTTTACTGCCGAATCGTATAATGGCTCTTTCCTTACCCCGCCACTCGTTTCTTCCTCTTGCTTATTATTCCAGCGCCCGCTTTTTATTTTTCCCCGAGTATTATATTCGAAGCTTTGCGCGCGGCCGCCGGCTTTCACCGCCCTCTCTGCCGCGCTTGCATTACTCTCCAGCGACTTAGATTTTTAACCGGTGCCGTTATGCATAACCCAAACTGCCGCGAGCGCGATCTAAAGTCTGATCGGCGATTTCCCCATTCATCCACGGTAACTGGTTACTTGCTCGGCGCGCTTTTTCCAGCCCATTCATCTCGCGAGTCGCGCTTATGTATATACGGGCGGCATCCCTGCGAGTTTTTCAGGCTTTGCTGCTCATGCATACATCTCCCTCGGTGTTTATCTCTCCATCTCTTTCCGGCGCGCGCAGGGACGCCCGCGTCGCGACGCCCCACAAGATATAGCTCGGCGGCGGCGGCGGCGGCGGCAACGGACGGAGAGCGAGCGAGCTTTAGAGAAAGAGGGAGAAAGAGAGACGGGGCTTCTCTCCCGCGTCGCCGCGTTGGCTCAGCGCAGCGCCGAGTCGCGCCTTCAGTGCTCGCTCGAACGCGGCTCCGGTTGTTCCGATCCGCGGCGCGCGCTCTCCTCTCTCGCCCGTCCCGTCAGCTGCTGCGCCGCTCCGAGCTCTACAGCTCCGTGATGGGAGTAGCCGAGACAGGCAGCGACGCTCCGACAACCGGCGAGCCCGTCGCCCGGTAGCCTGGAATCTCCTCCCTAGATGTAGGCGGACACAACAACGCACGGCTCTTCTTCCCTCTCTTTGTCCTCTCTATCTCGCTCTGTCGTCTAATAGCTCGTCTTTCTCTCCGGCCGCCCGTCTCTGCTCTTTTTTCGCTCGCTCCAGTGGCACGCGCGCGCGGTTTACATATCGCCGCCGGTATACAAAATGTGCATACGAGCCTCGCTCTCTCGTGTTCGCGGTGAGATGAGCCTGTGCGCGATCGTCCGTTAATCGTCTCGAGTGTGTGTGCTTGTTTTTTCTTTCGCCGCTTCCCCGGCAGGAGGAAGGGAACGAATGTGCGACATTGTCGCGGCGAGGATTCGAAACGAGGTTCGCGCGGGAAACATGAGGTGCCAAGCGCCGAGGAGTGACTCTTGTAACGACGCTACCGAACACGCAAACGAGCTTGAGACGGGGCTCTAACAACAAGCCTAAGCGCCGTTCCATCATCCCCCACTTCCACTTGAGAATCTGATTTCTGGCCGTCAGACGTCCCCCGATTGTTTCCCAGGAGCCGAGATATTGACAAAAGCAAGCGAAACCGAACGAAGCAAGGATGTCCGGGAATTACTCGGTGCGCTGCGAGCCCGGGCTGATGATCCCGGTCTGGTACCCGTCGGAGAACCTCGACCTATTCGACATCGTTTTCCGCGGTATCATCTACTTCAGCATAATGCTGTATCTGTTCATCGGCGTGTCCATAATATCGGACCGTTTCATGGCCGCCATCGAGGTGATAACGTCGAAGGAGAAGGAGCTCGTGGTGAAGAGGCAGGGCAAGGAGCCCCAGATCATCATCGTGAGGGTGTGGAACGAGACGGTCGCCAATCTGACGCTGATGGCGCTGGGCAGCAGCGCGCCCGAAATCCTGCTCTCCATCATCGAGATCTACGCGAAGAACTTTCAAGCCGGCGAACTGGGACCCGGCACGATAGTCGGCTCCGCCGCTTACAATCTCTTCGTCATCATAGCTCTCTGCGTGTTCGTCATCCCGAACGGCGAGAATCGCAAGATCAAGCACCTGCGAGTGTTCTTCGTCACCGCGACTTGGAGCATCTTCGCCTACGTCTGGCTCTACATCATCCTGGCCGTGAGCAGCCCGGGTGTCCTGGAAGTCTGGGAGGGTCTGCTCACCTTCGCCTTCTTCCCGGCCACGGTTTTCACGGCCTACGTGGCCGATCGCCGGCTACTGATTTACAAGTACCTGCACAAGGGCTACCGCATGAATAAGCGCGGCGTCATCGTCGAGGCCGAAGCCGGTGACTCCGACGGAGGTGTCGAGCTGGAGATCAAGGCCCAGCACGAGCACGCCAACGGGATGATCGACAAGTACGTGGACGCGGACACGCCCGAGTCCCGGGAGTTCGAGCAGACCAGGCGCGACTACATCAAGACCCTGAAGGACCTGCGGAAGAGGCACCCCCAGCTCTCGCTCGAGCAGCTCGAGTTCATGGCCCACGAGGAGGTCCTGGGCAAGGGGCCCAAGAGCCGGGCCTTTTACCGGGTCCAAGCCACCAGGAAAATGGTGGGCGCGGGCAATCTCAGCAGGAAGATCAGCGAGAGGGCCCAGAGCGATCTCAGCGAGGTGAAGGCGGAACTCCAGCGCGCCGAGGCCGAGAGCATCGACATCGAGAACATCAACGCCACCAGGGTCTACTTCGAGCCCGGCCACTACACGGTCATGGAGAACGTCGGCACATTCGAGGTCGGTGTGACCAGGACCGGCGGCGACCTCAGCAAGCCCTGCACCGTGGATTACTGCACCGAGGACGGCACAGCCGAGGCTGGCTCGGATTACATCAGTGTCAATGGCACCCTCACGTTCGAGCCGGGCGAGACCAGGAAGACCATCAAGCTGTCCGTCATCGATGACGAGCTCTTCGAGGAGGACGAACACTTTTACGTGAGGTGAGCAATTTTTTTTTTTCACTTATGGTGGTATGATTTTTCTTCTTTCGCAAGGTAAACAGAAATCCCGTTGCAAAAAAATTGTGTAAAAACTGCGGGAGAAAATTGCAATGATAAAATTAAGGATTATGTTTTAAAAACTGAATTTTTACGCGGTCGATGTTGCATTTTTATTAAGAAAAACCGTGGCAAACTTCCTGTAAAACTTCGTACCTAATAACTTGAAAATTCAATTTTTATACTTTCTTTTCAAACTACATCAGTTGATTGAAATATCGGTACACATGTCAGCTTGTCGAACACGTTTAAACACTCTAGTAAAAATTGGGAAATTCAAATATCATAAATATCAGCTTTTACCGTAAGATAAAAGTCCGCAGATGATGAAAAGCGCCCCTCTGTTCTCGTTAAGGATTTAGCCTTATTCCTCGGGCAGGCTTTTTCTTTTTTATCGATGCGAAAAGGCATGACGTGAGTCGTCGTCGTCGTCGTCGTCGTGTCGGCGATTATGCCGCCGAGATAAACGAACGAGTATACGGAAGGCGATAAGCCAGCGAGAGAAAAGGGTCGCTCGTTTCGCTTAATTTTTTCCTCTCGTGTCCAGCGCCGATCCTTAAGTAGGTCGACTCGGGAAATCATTACCGCTTTGGCTTTCGCGCGATATACCGCGCGAATTATCTCGTTAGAGGGAAATTCGAATCCAGAACTGATTGATATTATGTAAGTCAGATTTTTGCCGAGCCGCGCTTTATTGGTCAAAGCCGGTCGCTGATGTCCCCAATGAATTTTGTCGCAACATGAGAAGGAAATGCTCTCATCCGCTCGCCGAGCGATTATAGGATAAATACGTGAATGGCCCGTAGATTCGATGCGTTACTATCGCGCGTGAAAATAATTTATATAATTTTTACCAAGATTTTTTGGTTTCTTTTTTTGAGTTTTGTAAAATTTTGATTTTACATAATTCGTACAAAATTTGTACATAAAAATATAAAAAATATGAGCTCTAATAACCGTCGGTTGCTAATTTTGTCACGAGAGGTGTAAAAGGTTTCGATGCGCCAACAAGCGCCAGTAGTCGTGAAAAATAAAATGAATTCCACTTTTATAGTTTAATTTTTATTCTTACAAATAATATATATTTATCATTACTTATTATTTTTAAATTCTAAAAAAATTATACGAAAAAATTTCTTCGGTTTAAAGAAAAGAATTATAAAAATTAACTTGCTGGCGGCGTAAGAAAGTCAAGACTGTCGATTTTAAAACTCAAAGTACAATAGAACATGTAGGTAGGTTGAAAGTAAGCTCTATTATTGCGCCTGTAACTACTTTTATTATGCATAGGTTTCATTGTAGGATTTTCAAGTAAGCTTTTCTGGTATATAACGTAAATACGACGGCCACTTTTGAAATTGTCTTTTGACACTCTATGCAATACTGAAGAAGTTTAAACTTGCGCTTTGGGAATTTAAACAGTAGTAGACATTTATCGTAACAAAACAGTCCGTCCGGAACATTCGGATTTTGAATTCCAAATTTCGTATATTCAGTATTAACACGCAATAAAAAAAATCACGCTACGCATTACATACATATTTTAAAATTTACGGCGCGCGAACTTGTTAAAAATGTACAAATTTACAAAGTATGCAAGCTTTCTTCGGACTTTTATTTGCATTTTCTCTGCATATCGACAGATTTTATCCATCGAATTATCGGCACATGTCTGCTAAATCTGGATAACATGAGGGGCACGAAATTCAGATGCAAAATAATATACATATTTTTCGTATCCTCTAATATTAAAATCACGTCTGTCAGTTGCGTGCATAAAATGTTTATATATCTTCGATTATTAAAAACTGCGTAGGCAGAAAAATATTTATTTGAATTTATGCAATCCTTGAAAAGCTTAACTATTTTCTTAAAAATGCAGTTCTATAAATAATATGACTATTTTTATATATTAATTGCTAAATCAAGTCCTCTAAATAATATGACTATATTTATACATTAATTGTTAAATCAAAACTATATTTAACTTAAAAGCACTTTTGCGACTTAGTTTTGCAATACTTATGTCAAGATACTCACGAATTAATTTTCGCAGAGAAAAATATTTTTGCATCTGAATAAATCTACCGGCGCAAAGTTACGTAGCTAAAAAAGCCGACACGGAGAACTGAAAGCTCGGCGCTTTTTGTTCCGCAGACTCACGAACTGTTCGCAACCGGCGATGCTGGCGTCGCCGAGTCTGGCAACGGTGATGATCCTGGACGACGACCACAGCGGCATCTTCGGCTTCCCGGAGCGCGACGTCGAGTTGATCGAGAGCATCGGGCAGTTCCCCCTGCGGGTGATCCGTTACAGCGGCGCCCGGGGACGCGTCATCATTCCTTTCAGGACCGTCGAGGGCACCGCCAAGCCCGGCAAGCAGTACATGCACAACGAGGGCAGTCTCACCTTTGAAGATAACCAGACAGAGTGAGTACCCTCGTTAATATTCATGAGGTCCCTTCCCTTGCCGAAGGCTAATTTCGCTTCTGAAATGAGAGATTTTTCTCAGAGTTTTCTGGAAATTTAAGTAATCATGATGTTTAAAATTTGTTTTTATTTAGCAGTCGCGTTACTCGATCGCAATTGATGATTGATGAGTTTAATGGTTTTTGAATATACTTGAGCAGAAATTAAATATAAAATTTGTTTATTTTTTATAATAAGCCCTCACAGGATTTTTATATGAAAAATTAATTTGTGCATGGATTTAAAAAATTCAGAGTCCTTAAAATAAATTACCAATAGTTTAACTAAGATTCTCCTGCATTGATTTATCATAAATACTTTTCCTCACTTTTCTACGTCGATGCCTATACCTACAGCAGACAATAATCCGAAATAGTTTTGCGAGAAAATGGCTCGCAGCCATAAACCCTTATAAACCTTTAGCCTTACCCATACATATACAGATGCCAGAGCTAATTGCACCGCGTCGTCGATGCGAAGGAAAAGAAGGGAGGGAAAAGGGGAGGCGAGGGCGGTTTCAGCGCTGAAATTAAAGGCGCCCTTTCGCACCCTTACACCGAAGATATAGCCGAGACTAATGATCTTCCGCGTAATTAGAAACGAATGACCCCCGGGAATTGCGAGGAGAGTCACTTAAGGTATGCTGGTCCTTTAACCCACAGACGTCGGTTCTTTATGTTTCCGCCGCTGCGAACGAAAAGTTTCGGAGCGTCTGGGGTAAATCAAATATTTCGCCGAGTGTCGGGCGTGAATATTCATGGCCGTAAATCACGCTGTATCGAGTGTCCGCAATGAAAATATTAATTTGAAGTGGATGATAATTTGGACTATTTGGAGAGTTACGGGCAGGCGCATCAATATTCATGCGATTTTTCGTGGCCTTCGTACGCTATCCTGTATGTCGAAGCGGGCATCGAGTGGAGTTTGATTTAATTTGCCGTTAGTTGCCTAAGGGAATGCCCGAGCGGTCGGATTAAGAACTTCGTTTTTCTCCATTTAGTTTAATTAATTTTGAGAATTTGCACACGACAAAGCTTGAATTACTTTGGATTGTTGGTGCAGTTAATCTTTAAACGGGTTTTTTTAAGGAGGGTTTCTGAATTTGTTTACAAATAAAATTAGAAAAATTTTGTTGAGTGAGGGAATTAGTGTTTCAGATTTTAGGTCAAAAAATGAATATTTTATTTTGAGGTTTCATTCTAATTTATTTACCTATCGCGAAGCTTTTTGAGCTTTGAATATTAAAAATATTAGTCAGGCACCTTAAACAAAATTTACAATATTATTTTTTCAAATAATTAATATACTTATAAGCGTAACTTTCCAGTGCGAGAATCAATTGAAACATCATCCATACTTGTTCGCAAAGTTGTTTACAAGCTCCACCCTAAATAACCAAAAAGAAGCTTGCTCAAACATGCAATTTTGTCATTACACCGGCGAGTATGACAAAACAGAAAAAATTAAGCAATCGGGTCGAAAAGATCGCCGAATCAAAGCAATTACCCAGTTGTCGTGAACGACAAGCGTATCAAGCCAAGGCGTTATCGGCCACTGAAATCGGCTTCCTTATCCGTCCCAGAATCAACCATTAAATTTCCCAAGCCGACTCATTAATATTCATTCTTTCGCCTGGCCGGCCACGATCCGCGTTACGTAAGCGTCTCTTTTTTTTCCAGGCGCGGATTTATTTATTAATAAGAGAGACGAGGCGCGCCTGCATTTCTGGTCTTTCTCGCGAGAGTTTCTGGATTAAAAGAGCGAGCTTAAGGGAATTAGTGTGTGCGCGACTTCTTTCCCGGTGGCGCTCGCGCTGACGTGCCTAAGCATCGTTTGTAATCCAATCGATGCCCCGCGAGCCTCTATTTTACTCTCCGTTATAGCCTTCCTTCGATGGGGGGAGTGTGACATTGTAGAATGTCTGCCAAATATTGTGAATAATGTTGGGCTGTTAGTGCTACGGTAGGAATATTAGTGGATATTCGACTGCGTACTAATTCGTTACTCGATTTAATTTAATTACCTTGAAATGGAAACTTATAATTAGAGAAGATTAAATGTACGTTTATTTTATTGGTATAGGAGATGGGTAACATTGTGTTTCAGAGAGATGGGGGTTATGATAAAATTTTATTTAATAAAATAAAATATAACATGTCCATTGTTCATTTTTCATACAAAGAAGTATACAGGGAATGTAGAATATAACCGTTGAAATTTCAATCACTATATACTTTAATAATATTGACGAGCTTTTTGAAAAAGTTCAATGATACATTTTTGTATATATCAATTCTGTTATTCATTGATACTGATTTAAAGAATAAAATAATTAAATCTATTAAAACACTCAAAAATATTAAAAGTAACATTAATTCTTTTTTCATCCGAAAGTGCACATTATTAATAACTTAAAATGTACGTTGTGGGATCAATAAATTTTCTTCTTAATAAGTCAAGTACTAATTTATATATTCTAGCAGATAATAAAGCTGTAAAATCATTCTGCCTTGAATTTAAAATAATCCCTCTACTGCTCATCTCGAATATCGTTGCACTCAGACACTCGCACTTCCTTAAAACCAAGAAAGACGTTCGATTGTCCGATATTGGTTCTTGGTCTCTCGCGCGACGATCTCGCGTCTACGCTTTACAAGGTGATTTGCTGCCCCATTCAGAGAGTAGAAATTGCTTTCGTGATGGAAACACTCGGGGAATGGATTTAAAAGTTGTTAGTCTGTCATGACGCTGGAACTTCGAGCGGAGAACGTGCGCAGATGTTAATTGTCGGTCTGAAATGCTGCAGGAAACCGGCAATTGTCGTATGATGAGCATTAGGACGAATAATAATCATGCAGGTGTTCTCACGGCTCAACTATTGTATAAGTTGAGCCGTGAGAAGTTCCATATTCGAAGAAGTTCCATATTCAATCTAACGCTTAAAGTTATTTCAGAATTTGTTTAGCTGAATTTGGGAATAAAGATTTGTTAAACTGAAGTTTTGCAAAAAATGTTCGTTTAAAAAAATACCGTAGATATACAAATTTAATTCAATTACCGAGTTAATTATATTTTCAAAAGAACGCACCTTTGTATTAGTAAAAAATTTAATTTGATGCGAAATGCAGTCAATTATCGTTGATTGCTTTTAAAATTGTCGATGTACAAACAAGCAAAATAATGCTTCAAAAGTACACGAGGAAAAACAGGTTTGGACAATATCCAAATGACGTTACGATTTTGTATACTTCAGTTCAAAAGAGGGCTTTCTTTAATATTCACGTAGTTAATTTAATAATATTAATACTTTAATAATTTAACAAATGTCTTTCAACTTTTTATTTAGATTATACCGAAAGATTTACGACTGCGCATTAGCTTTAACTTCCTATTTGCGGTACAAAATCGACTAATTTATAGTAACAGGTAGCCGCGATAAGGCTCACTCCATTCTTCATTCTTTCCACTTCCCGTGAAATTATTAAAGCAAAAATGAATAATTCAGACGCGCAATTCCAACAATAATCCATTTTAGCAGACCATTATCTAATAGCAGTCAGTATTCGCGCGCGAGAGTCGACGTCCACTATTAATATCGTAAGACACATTTATAGTTAGCCGACATTTTAAAACACGCGTAAGTTCATCGCTCGCTCGTCGAGTTTCGCGAAGGCGCATGCGCGCACTTTGGATTTAATTGCGATGAGATTCGCGTTGGTATGCGAGTTGGTGATTTTCGCGAACGGCGAAAATTCAGGGTCGGGCGGTATTTTGGCGCAACCGCGGAAATCGGGCCAGGGGCTCGTGAAATTTCGGGGTTTTATTTGCTGCAATAATGGTTACGTTCTTGCCGAGATCCGAAGTTTCAGTAAGCAATATTTGTTATATTTTAAGTTAGAGGGATTGAAGATGAAAAGCCAATTGGATGAGAGCCCAATTCTATTTGTTCGTCTTTAAATGCATAATCCGTGATGATTCTGTATCCTTCAAATACAAGCAGTGCTAACAATTTAATTGTTTTAAAAATTGAAGGTTAGTTTTTTACTGCTTTTATATATAGTAGACTTTTGAAACAAGCAAAAAAATTGCAACAGATAAATCAATTTTGACAACGTTCACTTTTATCTATCTACAATTTTATCTATCTGTCATCAGTACATGAACTTTATTAACTCTCTGAAAGTAATAAGCGTAAATAGTAACTTCGAAACTCAAAATACAAGTATATCAGTTTGAGAAAATATTATTTATACTCTTTTTAAATTTTTAAGAAAATACATAAACGTTACAAGTGGAAAATATTAATGAAAACATTTTTATAACATAACTATAGAGATTACTCGAATCAAATACTTTTAATAAGAAAAATTGAGCAGGTGCAGATTTCTTTGAGTCGAAATAAAAGACTGCGTGAAGCTTAGTGACTAAAAAGTTAGTTTCAGAACGATTTTATATGTGCAAATTGCAGTAACGAACTTTGCTTGAGAACTATCCGCATTTATCTTAGAATTCGAGAAATATCGTGCGGTGTGCAACTGGCACTATGTTAGTAGTTACGCGAGTAAATCTCACCTCAGTAGTTAAGGTTGATAAACTTTATCTTCGTGAAGTTTCAGCGGTATTGCAAAATTAAACTTTACCGAAGTATAGATATAGAATCAGATTAACAATTTTGAAAAAGAACAGATAACGACAAAAATCGTTTACAAAAACAACGCGCCGGTAGTAAAGCATCGCAAGTAAACCGCTTACAACTCGGCAAATAAATTCTACTCTCCATCCTGCCACTGTCGACGAAAATGACTACTCCCGCTATTAAATTCCTATACTTTAAATGCTCGCCCCGGACTTTTTCCATTTGTCGAAAGCAGCGCCGGGGCCAGAGCACAAGAAAGCTTATAATACGCCGCCCGCAAAGATCGCGTCAAGATCAAGCCCGGTTTATCCGAGGGCAGCGGTGTTCTCGAGGCTTTTGCGGGCGGGCGCATTTGAATAAAAATAATTAAAATCTCTCCCGAGCCAGACGGAGAAATGCGGGCCGCCGCGAGCGCCGCTCGTCTTTCCGCGGGCGTATACGTCCGCGCCCGTCGCTGCTTACACGTCCGACTAAATCTTCCCTCATCCCCTTTCGTTTCTTATCTGCGCTCGCGCTTCGTTCGTCTTCTTTCTTTGTCCGCGAGGGGCTCACAAAGAGGCGCTTGTCTGCCGAGCGCGTTACGACGAGCAGCTATAGGTGAGAGCTAATTACTCTCGGTAAGTTAGGGAGTGACTTTACAAACTTCTGCCGCGCTCCGGCAAGTTCAGGCGAGCTTTAATTTCAGGGAAAGGGGGTTGATGAAAATTATTGACTTTGTCATTTGAAGCTATAGTGCGTAACAATCAAGTCGGGTTCAAGTCTTATCTCCGGGCGATTTTTTAAATTTATAATTCGCGAGACATTCGATTGTGATGAATAATAGTTTCGTAATTATAAAGTTTCGGCAAAAATTTAAAAACATCCTTAACTTATGGTCTTTAATATTATTTAGTATTGATTAACGTTGTTCTAGTAAGAAAATTTTAAAACGTTACGTATATAAACAATTAGTAAAAATTTTAATAACATAAACGATGGAGATCCGCTCGAAAGGTGAAATAGATCAGTTTAAAGTTAGAAGCGGCACGGTGGTAATTACTACGTAGCCATCGATCAAGTCTCAGCAGAACTCATAATCGATTCCCTGACACGAAAGCTTCGCAGCTTACATAGACTTAACCTTTCCTTCATTCTATCCCCGTCAGAATTTTCGCGTTTCTGAGGATGAAGCCTGGGGGCGGGGGGGCCCAGGCTTTTCTGCACATCCACGCACAGACAAGCCGACCTTCAAGCCGGATGATACGGCGTCGGAAAGGTAAATGAGATTGCGCCCCGGCGAACGTCGGACGGTGTATAGAGCCCCGCCGCCTCTCGGAGAAGATGGAAGCGATAAGCGCGCTGATCTTATATGATGCCCCGGTCACGATTTTCTTTCGCTCCTTCTTTTTTTGCTGCGCTGGACGGTGATGTGGGTCTGGGCTCGGAATTTCGGATGACCGCTCGTTTTCGTCGTTACGAGCAAATGGTCTTTTTTTTTTTGGAAAAAAAAGCAGGCGTCCGTTACCCGAAGCAAGATTCTTTACTGCTCTTTTTTTGGGGGCCGGGGAAAAAATTTGGTCGGGAAGTTTATCTTTGACAAGCATTCTTTATTTAAGTGCTAATGTATTCCCTTTTTGCTTTTGCCTCTCGAACAATTTTTTGTATATATTTTTTAAGAAGGGAAAAAACAGATGAATGGCCTTATAATGTAAGTTGAATCTGAATATCGAGAGCTTTGATCTAATCTAAAGAAAAAATACATAATAATATACTTATCACAAATCCTTGAACTGAAACGAAAGATACCTTATTTCCAAGCAAGATTGAAAGGGAAGAAAATTCACATAAAACAAAAGGCAGAAAACACGCTGAATCGAGGCGAAGCTTATTTGAATATATCGAAAGCATATTCCGTTCATGGCAGTCGGCAGTCATTCCTTTTAAAAAATTCAACTATCCGATATTCGAACCGCAAGCATATTCTATACTCGCTCTATTAAATTGACACCTGCCCCTCCGTCACCTGCTCCTCCCTCTCTCTCTCTCGTCTCACTTGAAAATCATAAAATTGAACGACCTCATCGCGCGATCTCCCCCCCCCCCTCCGTGCGCTATCTCGGATCGTTCCGGCCGGCAATCCTCGTAAAAACAAAGCTACGAACGGGCAGGGAGGAAAAAGTACCAAGAGCGCGCCAAGAGCGCGGGGGGGAAAAAAAAAGACGTCGACGGGGGCATTGCAGAGAGGCAAAAGACTGCCGGATAAGGAAACACACGAGCCGTAAGTGGGGCAATCGGGGGCGGGAAGCCCCAGGGGTGCTGCCGCCACTGCCGCGCGACTGTAGAGCCTCGGACCGGCTTACATCGAGAGCCCGGAAAGCGCGTCGAGCTCCGCACCTTCGCCTCTACATGCTCTCTCGCTCTGTTTCTCCGCGCGGCTTTTTGCGCGCGACGGTTCCCCCTTTTCGCTTCGGTGCGCCAGGGTCATAATGCCGCGCCTCCTTACCTATCCTGGAACGTCCTTAGGATTTTTTTTCAAGTGCCGTCGGACTGCCGCCGTCGCCGCCGCCGTTGAGCTTTCGGCAGGTTTTTTTTTGAAAAAAAGAAAGTGTCGGTTTCTTTCGACGCCGATAAGCTATTGCGTAAGAGCTTGTACAATGCAATTGAGAGCAATGATGTAAAGACTTGTTAAACGTTAACGTGTTTATGCAAGAACCGTACTGTCTCCGATGCTCGTTCGGGCTTAAAATAAAACTTTTTAACAATTCTTTCATCAATTTTTTTTTTATATTTTTTGTCGAATCGATTTGTAAAATTGATTGTCGTCTTATAATTTGATTATTGGACAAATGATCTTTAGTTGTACTAACAATTTCACTTTTTAAACTAATGAAAAAGTAGTGAAAGTATAATAATAATACTAAAATTGTCTGCTTAAAATTAACTATTTAAAAGGTTTAATTGTCAGATTAACGTTAAATCATCACCGCGACAGGTTGTTTTTATAGCAACTTAAATTTTCTTAGAGTTTAATCACACTTTAAAAGATTCAGTCTTCAAATATGAATATTATCTCATTAATTAATGGTCTCATTTATAATCAGAGAAACACTCTTCAAAATTTCATGACAATTGCGAGAGGGATGCTTTATATTAATTGACATTCAAGCGCACAATATTCGGGATAAGTTGATGTGACATTTGCGACACACATCATGAATAATCTCTACATATCTCCGAATATTAATAATTATTTTCAAATTACTTTGGCGTACATTGCTTGAATTCTTAATGATGCATTTAAATGACTACAAGATAGAAATAGATTTCTGTAGAACCATTTATCGTTAAAATCCATCATGCAATACAAATATTTGATAAAATTTAAGTGAGAACTAAAATGTAAAGCAATATTATTTATTCTATAATATATATCTTCTTTATTTAAAAAGTTAATTAACTACCGAAAGCTATCGTGCTTTAATCTTTGAATATCGTAATAAATTAAATAATATATGCATAAGTTAATCGTTAAAACACTTGTGCAAAACGTGGACATGTTGGTAGTGGTGTCAGTACTTGAGACTCCGACTACTGATGGCGCAGTGTAGATTAGATATTGCACCACTGGGAAACACGAAGTTGTTACAGTTAACAAGTTGCTTGCAAGATTCTTGTACGACGTATGACTTTGATACAATTTTAGATTATTTTTAAGGACGAACAAATTGTTGTCCAAAAACATAGTTTTGTAACTTATTGAGTTTAAAAATTACAATTATTATTATTGTGCCGAAAATTAAAAGAGGATATTTTTATGCTAAGGATATATATTTATATAATTAAAATATCTCAGCTATTCAATAACATTCAGATATTTTTCTATAAATTGGAATTACGCCTTGGTAATACGAATACGCTGTATACTATTTCTTGCGGTTGTTTGCCTAACGCAACTTATTCTATAACTGCTTTAGATTAGGTTACAAACTAGATTTAATTGAATCCTAATTTCCGATATTTAATGCTTACTATCTTAAACTTTGCGCATAATATGCAAGTTCAGATAATTTAAAAAAAAAAATATATATATATATTCCCGAACTCGTCGTATTTAGCTCGTCGTTTAAAAAAACCCAGATTCTCTTTTTCCGAGGCAATTGAAAGATAAGAGCTGGGCGCGCGGAAAGGGCAGAGAAAAGCAGGGACGTGAAATAACCCGACTCGCAAATCCTGAAACACTCGACCTGTCGCACAATGTAAGTCTCTCCGTGCTCGAATAATCAGCGCGGGATCGAGAGCCCAGATAATAAGCATAATCCCGGGGAGGCCTCGAGAACGCAGCCCGGTATCTACGTCATTTCCGCCGAGATTGCACGCGAGCAACTCTTGAGTTTCTGCGTCTCTATACTCCGGCCTTCCGTACCGATTCTGTTTTTTCGCTGCGGAGGAGCGAGCGTAGTTGGGGGAACGGCGATCTCGCGGCTTTTTTCCTTCCTCTTTCCGTTTTTTCAGATCTGCTAAAGTTTATAATACATATATATCCGTGGCACTGAGCGTGACACCTTTTTCGCTCGAACGAAAGATTCGGCGTTTGCGAGAAGAGATATTCTTTCTTAGAATCTGTTTTCTTTTTAAAAATTCGTATTAAATTTATTCGAGCAATTGATTTTGATTTTTCAAAGTTAAGTTATGGTAATGTTAAGAAGAGCAGGCAGTTTTAATTAAATCTTCCCTTTTCATTACTTTCGTTTGCGTTAAGTAATAGATTCACGCTTTGCAAGAACAGTCTCAAACGATGAAGACATTCCAGTCATTGACTACTCCTACGTTGAAAACTTAGCATCCTACGGAGAAAACTTGTGAATTTTCCTTTTGCGAGTGATTACAAAAACATCGGGAGACGGAGAAGGAAAGTTAACGGATTGTGTTTTTACAGCGACACTGGCTGTCATTCCTTCAAAAATTTCAAGCTATTTTTTTTCTAGAATAGAATCTTTTCTTGTCTGATGGCACACTTATGTCTTGCACAGTTGAGAGAGAGAGAGAGAGAGAGAGAGAGAGAGAGAGAGAGAGAGAGAGAGAGAGAGAAATTATATATAGTCATTAAAGTAAAACTTAAACATTTAACTTTACAGGCATACCTATTAAAAATATGGAAGTTTGTTTTAAAGCGAAGTGGAAAAGTAATTTCAAACTTAATGATTAAATTTTCTCAGTTATTTGAACAATATATTAGTTTACTTAAGATACCGTAAAGAAATTATTTTTATGATGTGTTCTCTTTTTGTTCTTCTTTCGACTAACTCCAAATAATTTACTATGTTGTAACTCCTTTCTAATAGAGTTTCTTTTTACGACCAGCGATAGACTTTCGAAAGTTTAAAGCTTTCCGAACGATATCGCTAAAGTTTTAAAATTACAAATTCTAAAACTTTTCCTAACTAAGCCTTCTTTTATTTTCTTTTAATAAAAATTTGACAGAAAACTATTTCTAACATTCGAAAATTATGTGCCCTCAAAAAAAATTATTATATATTGCTTTTAACTTCTTTACTTAGGTTAATGTTTACTGGTTGGATTTGTGTGCTTGAAAAATAAAGCAAAATTTTATTGTGTGATTAATAAAATATTGTATGTAATAAGCTCAGGCGTATATTATGCAATTGATTTTTTCAGCTGACCGCAGAGTAGACTACAATTATTATTTTTTAGTGTCGTCATATATGGTAATTAAAAACGAAACTTACGCAGGAACGGAGCTTGGAAAAGCAATCAATTTAATCAGTTTCAACAATGCCTAATTGTGTAAAAGCTTCCACCCTACCGACCAATTAATCAAGGGGCTTTTGTCCGTTTTTCATTCCCGATATTAAATTGCACTCGGCGAACTCCTAAATTCGAAAATTCCGCCAAACTTGGTACGTACGAGCCTGATAACAGTTAGACAAGAGCATAAAATACGCGCAGGGACCCGGACAAATAGTGGGTGGATGCAGTTGATCCGACCGCGCGGCGGATTCCTGGCGAAGTTCCGTCCCTGTCGGCAACGGAACTTTGGTCGTATGACTGACTTGCGCCTCCCGGGGAAATCTCGTTCGAATCGAACTTCTGAGTTCCTGCGTCCGCGACTCGACTACCTTCGCGGCTTTCTTGCTCGATTTTCCTCCCGGTGGCAGCGTTAATTACGCGGACTGCCGATGATGACCATCACCTTTGTGCACTCAATGCGGAACTTTGTTTCTTCGAGTTTTTGACGGCTCCCGAGAACCTTGGGCCGATACTTTATTACTGATGCGTCATGTGGAAATAGATTATCCAGATATCATAATCGATCAAGTATGAGTAATTGTTAAAGATATTTAATAAAATTTTGTTCGGATTTCGTAATATGAGCAAAAATTTAAAAAGAATATGAAAATGCGTGTCAAATTTTGTGCACACCAAGTATAGCAGTAAATTACAAACCAATTTCAGGATGCATTCTTTAAAAAACTTTATTCGCCAATGAAAAAGTTAATAAGGAAAAGCTTTTGTAAGCTGCAATGAATTTCGCTTGCTTTTTCAATTTTTATGGAGATCAAGCCTTCACGGTATTTACTAGAAAATTGTAGCATGCACAAACTAGCACCGTAAAATTCCAAAAGATAATTTTGTGAAAGATTCATAAAATATTAATTGCGCATGTTTTTACCATGAGCCGAGTATAAAATTCTATTGCTTTATAATATAATTTAACGTTCTACTTTAAGAATCTCCAAGTGCTTTAAATACTAACAAACAAAGAATAACCTAATTTAATTTTTACTTTATTTAAATACAAAGTACAAAAATTAAAATGCTAATTAGCATCATAAGGAAGTGCACAGAGGAAATCGTTTAATCTTTGTATAATCTAAAACTTCTTTATTGCGATGCATATAACGCATTGGATGAAAATAAATTTTATTTAAAAACTATTTGAAAAATTGCATTCGCCAGTTTATACAACCGTGCCGCACTTCTGCAAATGGATATTAAACTGCCTTTGTAGAGTGGCGATGGCTCAGTTGGTAGAGTGTCAGAGGTTTAACCAGAAGGACTCTGGTTCGATTCCGTTTTCCGCTGAAAACTGACATTGGAACACCACTGTATTTATTTACAAGTATCTAATTAACATCAAAGCTAGTGGTTCGGAATCCACTATAAACTGTAGGTCCCCGTTGTTGCGCGCAAGTGCAACAATGCAGAGCCGTATATAGGACTCGAAAAGAGGACTTGGGTAGGCTGTAAATATAA
>UCOM01003311.1:0-18757 GCA_900474385.1 Ormyrus pomaceus | reverse complement strand
CTTTTTTCTACTGATCTGAATAGTAAATATTCTTATTTTTCTTCTCATATCTGAAATAACGATACAAAATAGTAATTTTTACTCTTTTTTTTCTCTCAGTGTACCATTAATAAACAGTAAGGATGCGCTCGGGTTCTTTTTCATCATCCAAAATGAAATTTTACATCAAAATTTACATCCAATAAAAGTAGCCAGAAATATAGAAAAAGTGTGATTAAGATGCAAACTTTGTCGATAGAAAAAATAACGAAGCGAAAAACTTTGAAAGCTATTTTGAAGCAGCAGAAATTAAAGCTTAAAGAGGATAACTTTAATTGCACACTGCAATAAGAATTAAGATTTAGAAATCAGATCATGCATTTTCCAAATATAGTTTTATTTTATATCAATTCTGATAAAATTCTAGTATTATGTTCTTTTAATGGCGTTCCAGCCCTAATATTTCAGCAATTCGGTGTACTATCTACATTTGGAATTTTGAAATTTCAAATAGCATTGAAAATAATAATTGCATATAAAAATATTTCAAACGTATATCATTTCTTTTATCATTGATAAAAGTTTAATAGATAAACGAAATAAATTACATTAGCTAGAAAATGTATTCATAACAATTCCTTAGAAACTTTTGAAATATTTTTACCCGAGCGCAAATCCTCTTAATTACGAAGCGCAAGAAGCTGCTTAGTATGCACAAAATTACCACCTAAAAATCGGGAATTTCAAAAAGTTTCTCCAAAATTAAAGCTAAATAAAATCCTAAAATGACGCCTAATTAAGCAGAAACTTTGAAACGGCAGCGAAATCTAATCGCAATCCGACCTATCCCGACGGGGAATCTGCGCAGGAGTGTCTCGGGGCTGCAGCTATAGGGAATCGAACCTCCGCTCGCGCACGTTAACATTGCCGTCCTCGAGGCTGCTGTTGCTGGCATAGGCGTTGCTGTACTTTTTCAAGGCGGGCCAAATGACGTCAAATAGATTGTGATCCATGCAGGTCACGCGGTGCTTGATTGCCTCGAAGACCGACCGCCTGAGGCAGCGGCCCAGCAAAGTACCGGCGGTGCTGGCGCTGCTGCTCGCGCCGCCGTTCGGCGTCGCCGGCACCGAGCTCCTCCTGCCGGTCGCGCCTCCGGTCCCAGCGCCGCCGCCGATGCCGCTCGTCAGCAGCCGGAAGCAACGCTCCAGAGTCACCAGGGTCTCCGGTTCCGCCACGTCGCGGCGGGCCGACGAGGTGTCGCCGCCGGGGACTGGCGGCGTCGTCGTCGTCGTCGTCGTCGTCGTCGTCGTTGTCGTTGTTGCAGGTTTTTGCGAGTTCGTTGTGAATGTTGGGTGGTGATGATGGTGATGGTTGGGGTTTCATGATGATGAGACGTTGTGAGCGATCGCGAGGTTGGACAAATGAGAACAGGAAGACAGATTACGTAAAGTTGCTTTTCAGGATATTTCGTTTTCATACATTATCTACCGAGCTCGCGACTTTTGTCATTGGATTCTTTTTTCAAACTGTTCCAGGTCTAACAAATCAAAATCTAATGATTTGGCGATAGGCAAGTCGTGAGCTCAGTTTGAAAAGTATTTCACTGACATTTATGATGAAACGTAAACAATCATAAATTTTTTAACAAGCCGTGCCGGCTATTTTACTATACTATACGTGTATTCCTAATGTGTATTTTAATAGACGAGGGACTGTTTTGTCAGTGCAATCCCACAAATGAAAATCTAATTCTAATTTCCGACGTTAATTACCTTTGCAATTATGTGTAGAGAAAAAATTATTTATTGAAATTCCATACTTTTTTATTTTAAAACTTGGAAAATATAATGCAGAAGAAATTTACGTAAAGAAAACATAATCTATCTACAAACACCTTGACTGAAAAAACTGAAATCAATATTGCGATTGCGTCAATCTGAAATAAATATTGCGATTTCAAAACCAACATCGACTACTCTCGTCCAAGAGCTACAATCATAATCTGTCAATCTATTACTACATCTACAAATTCGCACGTGATTTAATTTTGAAAAAAATTTGCATTAATAAATATCACTTAATAGTTGATAAAAAAGTATTGAACACTTTGAATAATTTCTTCTCGTTTTAATGTGTTTTTCAAAGTGTATTAGATTTGAAAACTTTAAATCTAATTTGCTTATGCTTGAAATATTGTATTTTCTTTATATACATTATCATACGAGAACCAAATAAAAAATTTAATCTATCAAAAAAAAAAAGAGAAAATAGTTCCCAGAAAAAATGCTCATTTTAATTAAATCAAAAATCAATTATCAAGTTCTATTCAGAGTATTTATAAAAATTTTATAAAGAAGATAAAAAAATGTGTTTTAAGAAATGTTTCAATACCTTTGTCAACTAGCATATTATCGGCGAGCGATTCTGGTGCTCCAAAGTCACGAAGTAACTGCTTATGTGACAAGTCATCCTGGTGTTGCTTATAATAACTCGCTTTTTGACCAAACTGGAGTTGTATTAATTAAAAATTCGTATAAAAATTACTTATTAATGTGTCTTTTATATCTGTCTTATATTTGAAAATCGTATTTTCAATTATCAATGAAAATAAAAAAGTATTCATCCATTTTTAGATTCATGAATCAAAGAAATGATGTAGCACTTTTGCTTTTGCGGAAATAGCTGTCATATTAGATGAATACTGAAGTAAAGAATCAAAAACGTTCACTCGTAGTTGAATTAGTATATACGAAAGAAAATCATTTGCAATATTTGAATTTTACAATAAATTTAATAAAAAAATTAACTACTCAGAACAAAATCACGGCATTAAAAATCAATTATTCCGTCTCAAAATTTAATAAACTTACTGACGCGCTTATCAACCGTTCCCTAAACCATTATACATGAATAAATTTAATAAACCGAACGATTCCCAGCCGAACAATATTACGTTCTCCTCCAAAATTCACATTCGCTCGTTCAAACATTGTCCTATAAGATAACAATCGGCAGTGAAGGGTTAACGACTCTCAAGGGGGTAAAAACTCTACATTCACACTGCCGGGCTTATTGATTTTGTAATAAAAAGTCACTATATCCAGTTCGATTACTCACGTTGTCCTGCACGAGTGGATTAGCGCCAAGATTGAGAAGCAGATTGTAGTAGTGTCCATTGTCGGCGAGCGTGGCTGCGTAGTGCAGCGGCGTCCGACCGTCCAGATCGAGCGCGTGCGCCGTTTCCGGAAACCTGCCCGCCAAGTACCTGATGCGCAATTGAAACCTCGGTCATTCGATTCGAATCGAACCGGAGTCGAGTCGTTTCGATTCGTATAAATACGTAATCGAGTATTTGGGTCGTTATCGGAGAATATAAAGGTTCGTTAGAGATCTAATCTACGCGGCTATTAATCATAATCATAATTTTTTATTGTTTTAAACATATTGATATTTGTAGCGAATAATAATTCGACAGCTACCGCAAAGGTTATATCTAAAAGAGGGCAAATAGTATTGTAAGCTTTGGAGGACGAACCTGACGACGGGCGTGTGGCCAAAGATTACAGCGACGTGCAGAGGCGTGGCTCCGTGCGGGGAGGATGAATCCTTCGCGATGGCGAATTTGCGCCGATCGAGCGATATTTGTAGGTCTTTCAGATTGCCTTCCCTCGCTGCTTTGTGCACACATCGAATTTTGGACTGTGCATGCAGAGAAAGTTGTGTATATATTATTATTCCGTTTGGATGGCCTAGTTTGCCTCCGTATTGATTTAAGTGTTTGTAAACGAAAGATTATTGCAATTTATCAATAAATAAGCCGTCTATATTTAAAAAATAATACGCATTATTTACATTTTTATCAACACGACGATTGTATTAGGTATATAAAAGATACAAACGGTAATAATTGATCGTTTCTTATTCAAATGTGATACATATCTTTCTCTATTGAACATTATTATGCAATAATAAAGAAAGTTATAAGTTCACCATATGAAAAAATGTTACTAAAAGTGATTGAGTGGAAAAGACATGAAATTATACTACTCCTATTTTAATTTAGTAAATGAATATTCAGAACTCGTTGAATATCCTCACCGTAATAAACGTACACCACTCACTTAATCAAACTCCTAATTGAAAAGAGAACGTTCCAGATAAGTCGATAAAAAGAAAAAGAAAAGGAAAACTTGCCATATAAGTGGGCACATTGTCAATGAAGGCCTGGAGCTCGGGGTTGCTCGAGTGCCTCCCGACCAGCCGGTGGCCCTCTCCGGTCAAAACGAGCGCCGCTAGCTGCTCCATGGTGCCGTTCTCCACGAGTTCGGCCGTCTCCTCGTCCTCCCCATCGTCTGCCTCCTCCTCCTCCTCCTCCTCCCCTCGCTCCGCTTCTTCCTCCGCTGGCGCCTCCTCCGCTTCCTCGGCCTGCTGCTCCCCGATTACGATCTGCGAAACATGATTCGTTCACGCTGCACAACGGCCGGTGTACACACAGTGATTCGCTCGCGT
This sequence comes from Ormyrus pomaceus, assembly GCA_900474385.1. Taxonomy (NCBI): domain Eukaryota; kingdom Metazoa; phylum Arthropoda; class Insecta; order Hymenoptera; family Ormyridae; genus Ormyrus; species Ormyrus pomaceus. Next base: position 14,269 of record UCOM01003311.1, on the reverse strand, counting down.
CGAAAAACGTGCGCTTTTCCCGGCGATTATTCCCTTCCGTTATCCGAGAGCGACTCGCGCGCTCGTTTCGTGTCCGCGCGCGGCGTGCGCGGCCGCGATATCGATCGAGCTGTCGACTTCGTATACGACATCGGCCGTCTGTGTACATACGCGTGCGTATACGGCATCGATTGCTATCTACTTTGTCGCTCTCACAATTTAGACGCCGCCGCCGCCGCCGCCGCCGCGCCGATTGCGCTTTTATATCGCGTTCCGGTGAAAGCCGCGCGGCGCTCTCTCTCTCTCTCTGTATACAGTTCGAGCGCTTTTCGTGCGCTGAGCTTTACCGATTTTTTTATGAGCCGACGCCGCCGCGCTGATCCCGCTAATGGATTGGGGAAGCAGCCGACCTCTGCTTCGCCTGATTTCGATTGACTCTCGGTAATTCGATGAATTTTTCATCAATGCTGTAGTTTACAATTTAATGCCGTTGAGAGCTTTCATTATGATTGTTCCTTTAATGTAATTTTAATTGTGCATACAAATTTCAAGTATAAACATTTAATTTATTACTTTATACGTGTGATTTTTTTTTATAATAATGTCATTTACGATAATTGTGGTCTTGTTGAAAAGACTCAAAACGATTTAATTTAAAAAATTTTGTTTCTTAAACGTTTTTAGGACATTGATAAACTGTCAACTGTTAACAAATTTAGTGAATCTATTTTCTTTCCTTTCTATTCGATTGATGTACTCTCACAGTTGAGCTCATCGATTTTTGCGTCTTAATTGTTAATTCATTTAACACGACTTTAAGTATGCTCGTAGAGCAACGATCATTAGAAATCTTTGAAATTTTATCTATTAACCGTACTTTACGAATATTAATTTACAATTTCCAACGATACAGGAAGGAATTAACATAAACGTATATTAAATTATTTCAAAAAGCTTTAAGGGTTACAATTTTGTTAAAGCAACAAACATATTTTTACTGAAAGTTTGAATGTTCATCAAAGTTAAATTTTAATGGTATCTTTGAAATACATATATGCATGCAAGTGTTTCGCGATGCTGTAAAGTTCAATTTAATGAAAATTTAATTTAGAATAAACAAATAAGTTTATATTTTCTAGTTTAATAATACTTGCTTTTTTTTTGAGTAACTCACCATTTTTCTGTACATGACCTCTTCATTCTTCCCAAAAACTGAATTATACGTGCCATTTTATTAAAAAGAAATAATATTCGACGACAAAAATTTTGGATATACATGAGGTAGGATTTTCATTAATTATTTCCGATATGAAAAAGCCTTTCTACACTACAGTAAATATTATTTCTGATACCTACCTCAGAGAAGAATTTAATTTAAATTTAAAGGCTTGTAATAATATTTTTATCGTTGATTAATATAAATAAAAATTTTTCTAATATGATAGTTTTCTAATATGAGATGACAATAAATGAAACAATCAATGAAAAATCAGTGACAAATAAAAAAAAACTAAGAAAAATGATTAAATTTTTAAAAATCTTTTCTTGAAGAGGCATCTCAATTCCAACTTTGGAAAATGAACAGAAATCAAATATGGAACAAATACTCATCCTACTAAATTAAATTTTCATCAACTTTGAAATTATAAATAACAAATACGTAATAACGAATAATCTTCATTTAATAGCAAAGAAAAACAATTATTGTTCATGTATGAGAAACTAATAACTAAAAGCTTTGTGATCATAAAAATAAATGCAAACATCGTGATTGCATGAGTATGGTGAAACAATGAGCTACGTACGGTAAGGATATTGTAAATTATTAATGTATACAAGACATTTAAGTATAATTATATGATTTATTGTATATTATGTCGTGTTTATAATTAGTGTATATACAAAACATAAATTTCCCAACTTCTCGCGTGTTTCTTTAATTTTTTTAATTCAAGAATAAAGCGTGCTATTCTTAAAATCCATAGTTTTTTTGAAGTCAAAATATTTCTTAAAAAATTGGTTTTTCTAAAAAGTATTGGATTATTGTACGTTGTCAGTTATTATAAACTATGTACTATTTAGAATTTTCGTATTAGACTTTTATCATTTTTTTTTTTTTTTTTTTAGAAAGGTAAGGCACGAGTTCATTGTTTAAGGCACTAATGAAATGTTTTAGAAAAATAATTTTTCATGAAATATTTGACTAATGTAACTGTTCGTGTATAATTGCATCTTAGTGTAATAACAATCTCTCAAGTGTAGATAATTGCATTGACATTTAATATAATGTAATATCATCTTATAATTATTATCGTCGTAATAATCCGAAATAATCGAGTATTATTATGCTCTTTTCAATAAAAAATAATGCATAAGCACGTCTGAAATTCCTCAAACATATATATTATATTGTGCTCACTATGTATACTTGATTCTGTTGACTTATCAGAGCTGTAACAATCAAGATTGTCGATAAAACGTCGCAAGGACAAGAGACAAACATATCACAAGGAGATGACAAAATAAACAAATTACTACTTTCCAATCGAAAATCAATTTTAAAATTGAAAATTTCTGTGTAGGTACACCTTGAGCTTACCAAATTTTGAAAATCATAAAGTATACTGTTCTTTTAAAATTAGTTTTTCTTAAAGTCATTTAATGAAAAGCATTTTTGCTTGTTAATCAACAGAACTTTAGTCATCTTTATTGCAATCTATTGATTATTGATATTTTTGTTATATATTTAGATATTAAAATGAACAATAAGCTACTTTCATAGAACTTTTGAACCACTGAAATTTAAAACTAATACATTTAACTAATATTTAAAAAAAATGTAAAAAATTTTCGCACATTTCTGTAATGCAAAGTAAAGTACTTGTCTTTTAAGCTGCAATTACCTGAAAAATTCATTTTGAAAGAGGATAAGTAGTCTGCCAAATTCTTAAGGGAACTTAAAAGAATCCTTTTAATTGCATTAAAAGTGCAAAAACTAATGTCAAGACTTACTGATTACACTGAGAAAAATCTAGTGCCTGTTACGGACAAGGTGTACCACACATTCCTACGTACAGACAATACAGCGGTTACAAATTTCACTTCTCATCGTGTCTAACCTGCTCTTCATCGTTTGGCGTATCGCCAACACCGGAATCGGCGGTGCTGGGTTCCGCTTTTTCCTCATCTTCGGCCTTCTCCTCGTCGGGCTCAGGCTCATCCTTGCCGCCTTCTTCGTTTGCTTCCTGCTTCTCTGATTCCTTGTCGGCCTCCGGAGCAGCTTCCTCGGCTTCGGCTTCCGGTTCCGCGGCTCCGGGTGCCTCGGCTTGCTCCGGAGCCGCTGCTTCCTCTCCGGGAGATTCCTCGTCCTTTGGAGGCTCCGCTTCTGCTTCTACTTCTGGTTCTGGCTCTGGTTCAGGCTCTGGATTTTGTTCTGCTTCTTCGTTGTTGTTGCCGTCAGCCTCGGGGTTCGATTCGGGTTCTTCCGTTGTCTCTGCTGCCTCGGGATTTTCATTTTCGTCAGTTGCAGGTTGTTCTTCTTCGTCTGGCTGCTCTTCTTCTTCAGGCTTCTCCTCCTCGTTGTCTGCACCTTCGGTATCACCGTTTTCTGCTTTTTCACCAGCGCCACTTTCTTCTTCTTCGGTTGCCTCATTACCGTTTATTTCGTCCTCGGCATTTTCCATCTATTTTTTTTCGTTTTTGGAAGGTTTCATTTTTTTAATTTAACGAGTTGTTTTTTTTTCGATTTTTACGGAAATTTTTCGTCTCTGGACCGAAATCAAAACTGCTTCACAATCCCAAGAGTAATAAGATAGTAATGTCTCAGTTTTGTAATAAATAAGCGGCACAACAACAAGGTAAAAATGTAGGAAATAATTTCTTTCCGTAATAATTCAAATGTTTCATTAAAATAATACCAAAATCTTTACGAGATGTGATTTTCAATTAAGGCTAAGGATTGATAAAAACGTAGAATACTAAATATTAAATAAAGATCTGTATACATACTGATTTTTTTTTTAATATCAAATTTATACCCTTTTTTTAAACTAATAAAAAATAAGTAAAAATAAATAAGCATATGGACAAAAATTAAAAAGACTCTAATTGTTTTAGGTACTTCAAGAGGTACCACAGTGTCAAAGATCTTAAGGGATTTAGAAACTTTTATTAATTTATTTTATCGACAATCTTAATAGCAGCTTTGTTGTTATTAACACTTTTGCGTACAAGTTTAAATGTAATAAAATTATTAAATGTAATTAATGTTTTAGCAAATAAATTTATATGACTATATGTTATCCTCGAAATTTTATAAATATTATGTTAAATATTTAATTAGTTAAATTTTCAAAAAAACTCATATAAAAACTTAACTTCTTCTCTTATACTTACAAATTAAAAGTGATTAAAGTCAGCATAATTGTATGTACAAAGCTTTCATTATGAATTGTTGAGCACCAACAAAGGTCTAGAATTGATGTAGCGTAAGATGATTAATGAGATGGCAAAAAAAACACTGTAGTACCTCTTTACTAAATTAAAACATGACCTTAATGAATTTAAATATACATTTTCGAAAATTAACAATGAATAAATGTATACAACAATTTAAAGAAATACTGACTACCTAACAAAAATTACTTCAAGCACTTGATCTATATTATTACGCAATGTGTTAAGTTACTTAATTTTATCAAACACGAATATATTAAAAAATTACTTACTACGAACTACGCATCTGGAAGTAAAGGTTGTTACTTTGTTTTACGACTTGTACAAAAATTACACAAAATAAATAAGAGGACGAAAAATTTCTGTATTTGATTCTGTGCAATTGCTACGTGCGAGATCATCAATCTTATTCAGTGCATCTAAAAAGTGCACGCGATTCAAAGCGATTTAATTTCAGTTTATTTTGATCAATAGTATAGTGAAATGTATAGACAAACTATGTGCTTTCACTGAAAGAAACGACTTGATGAATAGTGACAGAGAAAGCTGGCAAAAGGGCAAATGAATATTTAACAAGATCGACCCAGTAAAGTGAACATTCAACTCGTCTATATTTTACCATGCAATTGCAGGTCAGTTTGTACGTAAAAAGTCTCATTCTTTCTTATAAATTGGAATTTTTTTTATCTGATAGGAAGGGAAGTAAATAATAATAACAATTTTTTAGTGTTTTAGATGTACACGACAAGTAACGTCATGTCATATTCAAATATAGTACTAATATATTTTACTAAATTATTTAAATGGATCTTATTGTTTATTAAAATTTCAATAAATAGATTTATAATTAAATTTCGTTAAAAGCTACAACAATAAATTCATTTTGAAATTGAAATAAAAAATAAACCTTAATGTTTCTAAAAATTTAAATTCTAATTTGGCTAATTTTAGAATTTGGAATTCAAATTCAACAAAATTATTAACTGAATTGAAGTTTGTTAAAAAAGTTTGTTTAATTGCATAAAAATGAAAAAATTATTAATATTAAATGAATATTACTTACACCCAACTATATGTAATAATTAATAAAACCAACAGTTTCTACTTATTTACATAATATTTTAGTTAGAACTTTTCTAAAATGAAAAAATCGTACTATCTTAGCTAAATTACACTAAATAAATAAATCTTATACTGTGCGTTTGTAAATTTATACAAATAATGAATATATTTAAAATTAAGTAAATTACGGAATTAATATACAATGCATAATGATTTATTTTAACAAAAATAAATAAAATATAACGGAAAAATGAATGATTATCAAAAATCATAAATGATTCTGATAAACTAATGGAAAAAATGTAGCAACTAATGTCCAAAAAATAATGTTCCCTAAAAAATTTTCAAGTTTTTTAACTCATTTCGCAATTACTAAATTTTGGTCGTCCTAATAGACAACGTAAATCATTTTTTTTTTCACATATTTGCAAAAAGTTTAACCCGCACAAGGTTCTTTTCCGAATTATTTCCTACAAAATCATTAAAAAAAAAAGAAACGAATAGCCGTGTAAATTTTTAGGCGAACCTATCTAGGACCGAGAGATCTACGGGATCCAAAAGAAAATACGAGACTTTTTGATCGACTATCCGGCGCTCGGTGCAAGGACTCATCGGCAACGGCAAGCCCGATCAGATCAGTGGTGGTGGTGGTGCGGCCGAGTGTTCTCGCCGCGAGGGCGACGGCGGATCAAATACCTCCGGCGTGGCGACGTCCTCGGTGAGCTTGGCCGACTCGGCGCTGCCGAAGGCGCTGTCGTCGTCGGCCCCGTTGCCGGTTGTGCGCTTTATCCTCGGCAGCGGCTGCTCCGAGTCGATGATCCGCCAGTCCCAGTGCCGGGGATAACTCGTGCCCGAGACTCGGGGCGCCTCCGGCACCATCACCAGACTCGTCAGGTCCACGTCCGAGGGCCGATTCTTGTAGTAAGCCGGTGCTTTGTGCCTCTGAGAAAAGATCGAGTTTTCTTGCTTTTGTATTCGGGGTGTAGGGGGTTTTGGAGCTCTCTCTCTCTCTATCAAGAGAAGCATTCTGTTTACAGATACACTTTTATACGGGGACAGCAGGATCAATAGCGTCTTTTTATTCCAACGCTCGAACCAAATTCTTGTTAATTAACTTTGTTTGATTAACTTAAATTTATTTAAAAATAAATTGCTCCTACTGGAATTTAAAATAAACAAAAGAATGAGCTGTATTGATCCAGTAGATTTAAGTTAAAAGTATAGAAAATAGGCTCATATAGTACATATTTACAGAACGTACGTACAAATTTCAAAATCAATAATGGTCTTACGATGTCGTCATCGAAAATTATTTTCAATTTAATTGAAAACCATATATAAGAAGTAATAAAACTCCATCTTTTTCGATTAAAGTACTTATTTTTAAACAAATTTAAAAATTGTTTATTTTAAACTAAAGGGTTAAGATCAATCGTTTTCAAAACATTTAATTTGAGACATTAAAAAAAAATCTTACATTATCTACTTTATTTTCATCGGCGCCGTTCTCCACCAACAAGTCGTACATGACTCCACCGTCTCTACAAACGGCCGCGTAGTGCAGTGGAGTTTTGCCCTCGTTGTCCGCTGCGTTCACAATCGCTGGATATCTGTCAAGGATTTCCTTGACAAGTTCCACGTAGCCGAGACCAGCAGCCTGTCGCATACACGGCAGAAGCGAGTGAAGGAATCGGATAATTATTTAAATTTCGTTCTAGAGCCTTACCTTATGAAGTACGTTCAGACCATTGCTATCCTTACTACTTAAAATTATTGGCGAGACAGGTTCCTCCACTTTTTTTCGAAAGCCCTCGATATCGTTTTTTATAGTAGCTGTGTGGATGTCTTTTATCGTCACCTTAAAAAAAAAAAAACGAGAAAGCTTTTTAAATACCTACGATGATATTGAACCAGAAATATATATGCCAAATTTATTTTCAAATAATGCCAAATAATTTTTTATTTAAAGATTCTTCTAAATAAATAAAATTTAAAGCTGACTTGCTGGACTCAGAATCACTCGATGAATTTACCATAATAAAAGGCACAGCTTCTAGAAATCTCTTCACGCGAACATTGTTGCTCGTTTCGCAGCGTAACTTCGAGCCATGTCCTTCCCAGAGTACATGTTGAAGTTTCCCGATATCTCGATTATGAATCCATATTCTTATGTTCGACGGCTTAAAATCAAGACCTGCAACAGTAATAAACGATTTTTTAACCAAATTTATTACCATATCCATATTTTATAATCGAAATGTCTATGCTCGCAATGATCTTTTAAGGTAATGTACACTGTACACTGTCATTGCAAAGCTATATTCGTTTGGTAGAGAGTGTATAATTGCAAGAGCAATGTGAATTCAAGGGTCGCAATAATTATCGGTCGAAGATAAATATACAAAGAAGTACATAAGACACATTTACTTCAATGGAATGTAAGTCATTTAATAGAGCAGAAAAGTTTTAATCCAATGACTTTTACTTTACTTTTTCGTTGCTATTGGTTTAACTTTATAAACTTTATGCTAACTTTCAAGTATTTTCAAATGAGCTAATTTTTTATTTATTTGTTTAATTATTCAAAGTAACAAGAAAACACAAATTTTTTTTAAACGATCTGTAAATTTTACTATAAATTTAATTTAAAAACAAAAATTAAAAAAAGTATTTAAAAAACTTGAATATAATTTTAATTAAATTAAAAAGAAGTCATTTGCGAAATATTTGTTTAAACTTAATTTAAAAAATTTCCCGATTAATCGCAACTTCAAAACATTGATTCACATAGAAAACCAAACGCCCGCTCCACTTTGGAAATATTAGTTTCCCGCACTTCTCACAGACGGCTTTAATGACAAAAATCACAAGGAGCCATCCGATAATAGGTACCAGGCTGATCAGGGCTCCATTTCCCCATTTCGAAGAGGCACTCGGGGCGATCGGGAGGCGCGACAGGTGACACGGCTCGCGGGGCTCTGACTCTCCTGCACTCGGGGCGTCCCTTGCCGAGCGGGCGCCGCGACGCGGAGGAGAAGAGAGATCGAACGAGCCCTACGCGCGCATCTATACTTTTGCAGCGCACACCCACGCGGCTCGGGCAGGGGGCGGAGGGCAAATTTGCTGGAGCAGCCGGCCGATTAATTATTCAGTTGCGCATAAGCGCGATCTTGCTGAAAGGCCTTTGGGGGGTTTAGAGCGCGACGACGGCCGATCGAAGCGAAGGTAATGACGCTCGCGGAGATCTCGGCTGCAGGACTACTTCAATCGATGGGAATCGGATGGACAACTTTTTTTCTCTTATCTATCGCGTTAAAAAGTATGGGAATGGAAGAAATGGGAATGGATTTCGGCACCTATGGATTATGCATATATCTGTAGCGCCGTCAATACGATCTGCAGTATGAAAGGAATCTAACAATTATTGTAACCTACTATTATAACAATGTGTTAGCTTTTATTTTATCGGAAATATTATTAATACACTATAGCTGCACGATCCCGATTGAAAATAACTTATAAAAACTTATAAATCGTAAATTTTATGTGAGTATCTGCATCGTTTTTTATGACGGATTTATCATTTTATTTAGTTTTTTTTGTTTAATAGGTTTATGAGAGTTTTTTATTTTGTAAATTTTTATTTTTTAAAAAACTATTAAGTACTAGGTTTTTTATTTCGAAAAGTATATTAAACATTACGTATAGTAGTTAACACATGAACAAATTCATTCAGTAAATCGACAAAGCATAAATATTAAATTTACTTGGCCAATGAAAATTAATTAGTAGCTTATCAATCATTAAAAGCATAAGTAGGCTAATTTAGAAAAGATAATTAAGTTTATTACTTTTATTCTTAAGCCGTTATACACTTAACGCGACAATGAATGAAATAAGTTATGAACCTTACACTAAATTACTCGCTTGACTTTTCTTAAGAAAACCAACTTACTTTACAAAACTATAGTTTTAATGTACTTCACCTTACAATAAAAGGAACATATTTATATTTTAATATTGTTAAGATTATTTTATTATTACAAGATTTATTTTCGATTATTAAAAGAAAAGTATTTATAATCACGGACTCATGACGTGGTAAGCTTATAAGATAATAAAATTAAAATATTTCAGAACTTTCAAATGTAAAAAGTTGATAATTGCTAAACCATTAAAAAGCAATGCTTCTATTTCTATCCAAATTCAACAATGTTTTTTTGTTATTTCATGTGTCACGTCAATTATTTAGATACTTATATTGTTATATTATTTATTGTATCAGTATTATTGATATATTCATTTTTTACGGAACTCGACTCTCGCCATTGAAAAATCCTGCTGACATTTTTTTAAATGTTAATTTTTAGATGTATTCACTGTGAAACGAATTTTCATTTTTCCTAATTTTTTTCCGAAATAATTATATTTCAATCAATTATTTTCTACTGTGTTTTGAAAGAATCATTCATAATATGAGCTTCCATCGATTTTATAATAAAATAAAATAAATTTTAAGTAGTTTAGCACATTTATAAATTGTTATTCCTTTAAAGTGTGCCAAAATTTTAAAGATAGACTGAGTTCCTTTTCAAGGCACTTAAATCCTAAGGCAGTAAAAATAAAACGTAAAAAATAATTAAAGTTGCGTCGTAGCTCTGCTAGTCAAACTTTGTTATTATATAGATACTTAGTAAACCGTATCACACATGTAAAGAAGAGGAGGTTCATAAGTCAAAATAGATAACAATCTTTTACCCTGTGTTTTTTTTTTCATACCCTCACTTTTTATGTTTTTGTTTTTTGATACGTGTATATAAAGTGGAATTTAAAGGAATCAAAATGTGTTGACAGCTAACCATTAACATCTTTTATCCATATTGTTGACATTTTATTACTGTCACTAGTGTCGATGTATAATTATTAGTTCCACGTCTCTCGTTAAATGGTCATTTAAGATCGATACCGAAGCTGAAACGCTGAAATGCCAAGTCCATAAACAAGTGGCACACAGAATTTTCTCCTTTCATTAAATCAAACAATTAACCCTAATTATGCGAAAGCAAACCCATTTCTCAATTATTTAAACAATGCCAACGCGATCGCCGGTCGACTTTGGATAATTACGACGAAATGAATAAAAATAGGTGGGCGACCATCATTGTTTGCTACGCCCAATTACCCTAATATTGTTAGCTCGTCTTCGACGTACCAGGCCTAATGGATACGAGCGCAAATACATCCTATAAGCTGTACGCCTCGCCGAGAAACGGGGCCGATCGACGGTCTGAATACCGCTAAACGACAAAAAAAAAACCACGTTGCCGGTGACATTTTCCATCCAACAGATATGTTGCCTGCACATAAACACATCGGCTAAAAGTCGCTTTAAAAATTCACACCGGCGGGGAAGGATCGATCGGCGCGTTTGCACATTGTGCCCCGTCGCAAGCTCGAGACTATAAGCCCCAAGGAATTTACAATGTCAATCAGTTAGCCCGAAGGACGGCTGAACGTAACCCCCGAGGAAAATCTCTAGATTCGTTTTAAACTTTGGGACCGTTTGAAAAAACGGATTCGATGGGTTGCTTAATAAATTGAGTGCTCGAAAGCTTTCAAAAGGCTTTTGGTTTGTAGTAGTTTCTATATAAATTAATCATAGTAATAACTTTATTTGATGAATGTCGTGAAAATTAAGTGATTGACAATTTGTCAAGAGAAGTGAAGCGTATATAGTAACACAAAATATGATAAAATGATATTAAGGTTTTTACTTATAATTTAAAGATGAATAGATATTGTCGCAAAAATAAATTACATGCAAATTAGTAACAAATTGTGAAATTACTGTCATCGTAAAAATAAGATGTGCACGAGCTCCATAGCCAGGGATAATTCGAAATATTATGGTAACCTAAATTGCAGCAAAAGTGCAGTTTTATATATTCAGTGTAGTAGTAATAGTTATTGACTTAAGTAGGAGCTTCTTGTAGGTTTAATTAATTATAAAGGCAGTCTCCGGTAAACTGTAATTTAACGAAATGATCAACAAATTTACAAATTTTTATTTTTACCACGAAGTTAAACCGCGTCATGTATTCTGACGACAATCGATGAGTTGCATTACTTATTCACATTTCTTACTTAAAAATAAAAACACAATGGTTGAGATGTTGCATTAGTCATTCCCCACATTACGAATAACCGAAGTTTAAAAATGCTTTACTTCCTCGTGAATCATTCAACTTGTAACTATATTCATTCGTCCCTTAGAGAAAAGCGTTCCGACCTTTCCCCATCTTCACTGAATTCCCCTTCCCCGCCAATAGTTTCCCCGACGAATCGCTAAACTATAAATCAAGTAAAAAAAGTACTGACTTCCGGTCCACTTGCCGGCGTCCCTGTGCCTTAGCCTCCGATTGGTCATCCTGTCGGGATCGGGCAGCTCGACCTCGGAGCTCTGCTGCAGGTAGTAGGCGGCCGGGTTGCCGCGCTTGTCGCAGACGCTCGCGTCGCAGCCCGCCTCGATCAGGGTGTCCCAGGCGGCCTCGGGGTCGCGGCACGCTGCGCAGTAGTGCAGTGCCGTTCTACCCTCCTATTTGAAGAAACAAAACTTTTAAGTGCTGTAATTGCGCGAAACTTTTTTTTTTAATTGGTATCTCTGGCGCGATGCTCGGGGGGAGGAGATATTATTTAGGAGGTATTTAAATTGGTAATTTGTAAAGCTACTTCTACAGGTTGTGTATCGGGATTCTACGATGCAAAATTTAAAGTAATAAGTAATAAATTTAGATTCTTAGCTTATTTTGTAGTTGAAAACGACAAATTGCTATTTTTTTTTCATTATCAAGTAATTAAATATGTTTGCTCATGAATATGTCAGTGAAATGATTTTCCAATTGTTTTTATTTAATTTAGACATCAATTTTAGCTAAAAAGCCCTCCATTTAAAATGTACGTTAACCAGCCCTATTGGTTAATTTTCTATCAGGATTATTTTTAAAACAATTTAATTTAGATTAAAAGCTTAAGTATAAATTAAATTTTAATGTATAATAAACAACTTTCTTTTTTTGTATAAAATATGATACTAGCTGATGATGGAATGTTTTATCACACTGCCCGCTAAGCAAATGAATCAAAACTACCTTGAGATATCGAATTTTCTCGTTTTTCAATTTTTATAAGAAAACAAATTAAGACTTATTAATTTGTTGAAGGATCTTCATATATCCTATAGTCATTAAAACTAGTATCAATTTATAAAAGTAATTAATTATTAAAATTGTTTGTTTCAAGGAATTATTATTGATTGTTATTCAGAGCATTTTACAAGTGTTGGATGTAACCTATAAATAATTAAACCTGTTTATATGCAAAGACAAACTGAATAAAACGGCGTCATAACGAAGCCGATTTCTCATCTCATAAATTATTTTTAGTTTTTTAATAACATTCAAATAAGTTGAAATTAGAAAATAAGTGACGCAATTTGATCAAACTAAATAATCTTTGATATTTAGTTCGCAACGACGAGGACACAAAACACTTTTCTGCGCACCCAGTTTTAAAATTTCAATAAACAAATAAATATTTCAAAAATGGTTATTAAACACGGCCTTTCAATCGGTCTGACCTTTCATCCTCCTGACAAAAATGAAGCGAGCTGGGCTCAACCGACTTCTTACAAGTCGAAGACAGAAGACTTCCAACGTGCGACCGAAGTCACTAAGCTTCGCGGAGTTACTGAGTTGTAAGCCGATGGAAATCCGCGTCTTAAGCTACTACCCCACTACCTTCGCGTCGGCGTCAACTTTGCACGAGGAGATGTAGGGAGAAGGGCGCAGACAAAGGTTTGCAAGCTGCTTTTGAGTGAAAAGCTGCCGAGGAAATGTTCGTTAATCGAGATTTTTTCCCCTTTTTTGCGGCTTAATGATGATACTGAAAACTGTATTTGAAATGTGCGCGTTCGCGGTTTATGCTATAATTGGTGAGTTTCAAAGATTATATAATAAGATCTATTGCACCGGTAAACACAGAATAAAAATGGAAAATTAATTTTTTAATTTATAACGTAGAAAGTATCTGAAAATGATCCACATTTTTACACGAAAACAATTTAACTTTATAGTTTTTTATCTACGCTCAGAGAAAACTTAAAAATCTTTCGATAATTTACACATTTAGTTTTGTAAGATATATTTATTTTTGTATGAAAAAGTATTAAAAAACGTTTTTCTAATTAAAAACGTAAACGAAATTATTACCCGATTCGGAAGCACAAAAAATATGATAAATAACTACTAGATGGCCATTCAAAAAATGCCAAAATCCGATTCTCTCAATGTTCTGAATAGGATTCAACCGAGTCTCTTCGAGTGCTCTTGCGCATCTTTTCGGCCTATAAGCAAAGAGACATTTTTCATCTTATGATTCGTTCAATTATTTCTTCGCGAGACTATTAGAAGCTGCGTCTCATTTTCCAAATCTTGGCACACTGAGCTTATTCGACTTAAAGTGAAACTGCACATGAGTTTAATTATTATTTGGATAAATTGAATAACCGCCGAAAAACCGAGAATGTTACAATTCTTATAAATCGTCAATGACGACTTACTCGAAAGTAACTCGTATTAGAAATCAGTAGTAGTCCTAAAAATATAGTCCCTTCTTAAAAAAGTGATGAGCGGCCATGTTGAAGCATTTAAAGGCTTGATTTGATTGGTCAATATAGTTCGAATCTCAGAATTATGAATTCTTTGAATTTTTAAAA
>UCOM01003310.1:0-18742 GCA_900474385.1 Ormyrus pomaceus | reverse complement strand
ACCCTCTTCCGCGCCTTTTTTTTGCTTCAAGGAACGGAGACGTAGATTTCGCAGTTTTTTTTTTCTTTTAACTTACGCAAGAGATTCCTCTTCCCCTGGCTTATCTTACTCTCCGGCGTTATACGAAAATGAAACCGCGCGCGCGCGCTTAAAACGTTGTTACGTTATGCGCGTGTGCTTTTTTTTTCGAGTTTTTGCTTTTCTTAAATTGGCCGCGGCTTTTTTTTTTACGTCCCACGGGGTTTTATCCAACTTTGTTGGCTTTAGCGCTTTTATGTTAATTGCTAAAAATGGAGAGGATAAATATATGAGGTTTTACGGAGCGGAGCGAAAATAGTGTCCTCGTCGTTACTTCTGCGCCGTTTCTTCCACGATTCCGACGATAAATCATAGAATCCGGTTTTCTTCAAAGAAATTTTCGTTCCTACGGATGTGCCCAACCCCGTCTTTTCTGTTTTTCGATCATTTTTGCTTTCATTTTCCGCGCGAACATTAGCCTCGCGTCGAAGCTCGTCGAGAAAAAGATATTTTTCTTGGCTACTTCAAAGGTTTAGCTCCCATAACGTAAAAAGTCTGTCTGGTAGCCGTTACGCGAACAAAAATTTACAATATGTATGCTATTACTGGCATTTTCAATGAAATCTGGTAAATACGGTTTTAAATATTGTAAAGCTTTCATGTATATTTTAATATCAATACCTTTTACTGTGAAATTTTTTATTCATGTTCTGTTACAATGCTTTTGAAGAAAATTACGACTACTCAATATAGAGATTGTTAATATTGTCGTCGTTAAATATTATATCATAATTGTTTAATATGAAAGTTGACATCATTTGATTCAATTCCAATTCGAATTACAATTTAACCGCGATGCACGTAAAGCAGTAAATCGTTGGAAATTATGATTTTCAGTCGAACAATTAATTCGAGCATTAAGTTTAAAATAATTTTGATATGTTTGACGAGTTCACAGACACAGTTTAAGCAAACATAATAAATGTAATTAAATTCAAGTTTTATTATCAGAATGAATTTTTTATATTTAACTCAATATTGCATTTAATAAATTATTTTTCCATACGCACAATATAGTTGCGCCTCACTTTTTTAAGTTCGACAAAAGTTGAATAATGAATTAATAATACGAATGAATTAATATAAGGAACTAATAATGAATTAATAATATCACTCTTACAGTCTTAACTAATTAATCCGTCGCAGTCGAAATCCAGGTCAACATTAATTAAGACGTACACGAATAAACGTACAACAGAACTCTAACTTTATGCACCGGATCCGCCGCAGACTCTTCTGTCGTATTAACAATGCAAGCCAATTTTTATTAGCCACATTCAGCGCCAGCTCGACCTCTCTTGCTTCGGATTCACAAAAGCGCATTGGGCTCTATCTCGCGGCGCAGAAAGCAGCTGGGCTAAGAAAAACGTACATATAAATACGCGGGTATCCACCAGCATCTTTTGTCTCTGCGGCTGCTGGATGAAATTTTCGCCTTTTTGACGGTGATAAATAATGAACGAATTTTCGATCGATCGGATATATTTGTGTAAGAAAGAGGTCGCCGAGTCAACGCCGGGATCGAGGCAGACAAAGTCCCCCCCGGGTCGTCGTACTCTCGTCTGCTCCAGATTGTACAATCCGAGGCGTCGGTTTTATTATTCTTCTTCTTTTGGATTTTTGAAAAAAAAAAAAAAAAATGTATACAGATTAGAAACGCGCGCATTTCGAGAGAAATGTTTGTTGCCGAGAGAATTGCCTCCCGGCCAACAAAATTCCGACGGTACATTGCACCTTTTACAAATATCTGTTTTCAATTTTGTTTGCAATATCCTTCGAAACAAGTTGTCGGGCAGCTCTTAAATTGCGCGCCGTTCGTATACAGTCCTGAAAATCATCGACGAAGGTAGACGAAACGGAACATTTGATATGAATTCATACACGGAAGGAAGATAATATTTCGTACCGAGAGATTTTCCAGCAGCTCTCCGGGCGAAACAATGGCGCGACGAAGGACAAAAGCAGCTCTCGCGTGTATACATGCATTGTCTGATTCGCCCCCCCCCCCCCTCCTTCATATATATTTTTATCATTTTCCAATAAGTTGGCCAAATCTCTTTCTCTCGTTGAAAAGTCGGCCCAGTCGGCGATGCCCCGCGAGTTTCTTTCTCAAAGCTCCCCTGAAAATGCAGGGAATCCCGAACCTTTTTCTCTCCGCCTCCGGAAGTGAGCTGAAAAGACGAGACGTAGAAAAGCCAGCGGAATTTCGACGGGGAAAGAGAGAGAGAGGGGGGGGGGGGCGCAGGGGGAGGCGAACGTCAGCCCGGAATAGCTGCTCTCCCTATACACGCGGTTTGGCTGCACCCCACCGCTCGGCGGGGAGCCTCGGGATAAAGGCTTTCAAGACGTTATAGAGAGAGAGAGAGAGAGACGGAATGGGAGAATCACAGAGAGTCGGGACGAACGAGGTGACAAAGAGATTTACATTTTTTTCTATATATATTTTCGAACGAGGAGCTTGGGAAAGTGTCTGCTTTCTTCGGAGGAAACTCTGCGTTCACCACGCGATGTGCTTGCCGAATTCGAGGGCTGGAAGCGAGGCTTTTTTCGGGTTACCTGGCTGCCTTTATTACGCCGCATTTATTACTCCGACTTTATGTCGCAGGGCACACGACTCGACCTCAGCACATATTTCATTTCTCAACGGCCCTAAGTAAGTTTGTACGGAGGAGTGACGTGTGGGGAGTTAACTCGAGATCCGGACTGTCCGATTGGACGCAAATATAACAGGACAGCGGAATAAAGAGCGAGCGGACAAATATATACAAACGAGCTGGACGCAAACATGTATAAACGAGCGCCTTATCGCCGCTGCCGATCTAAATCCTTTTTAGGCTATATTGACCTTTGTCGCGAAGCTTTATACGTCGCTCGTAGCTCGGTCGTGCTCGCTGTCGGATTTCGCTGCTCCTCCATTAATATCCGGAAATATTTCATTTTATTTCCCCGTTTTGCGCGAGAGTAGGCCAGCGGTAACGATATAATTTTATCGACGACACTCGGCTCCGTTAAGGTTAAAATTAAACGAATCAATATCCATCTCTTTATGCACTCCCCGTATACCCCCATTTATCGCACCTCCAGCCGGCTCGGTGAATTCGGCCGCCTAATTTATCAAAGTTTCAAGAGCAACGATCGTCCCGGTACGCCGGCCCTGGAGATTTTCGCGCTCGACTAACCCCTCGAAGCGCATCGGCCCCCGACAAAACAGCGGCGCGGATATATCTCGCGGTTTTCGAAAAATAGAGCGAGAGCGAAGGTCGACGCGGCCCTCGGCGTCGTCCTCGAAATCGCTCTCTCGCCATACGCGACGCCAGATGACGCCAGATAGGAACCGACAAAGGGACAGAGTCCGGGGTGGAGGGGTCGGAATCCCCGGCCTTTCGCTCGGACGCTTTAGGGGCGATTACGCGCGAATTAGCGCCGTGTATATACGCCGCCGCGATAACGTCCGCGCGCGGCTACTGTGTATATATATATACGCGCAGGATCGTTGACATTCTACCGAACGCGGCGCCCGGGATCGGGAGCGATTTTATTGCGCTCCTCGTATTTTCCGGACAAAGATGCCGCGACCGCCGTTTATAAAGCGGCCGATCCTCCGTGGGGGGTTGGGGGGGGAGGGGGATATATTCATTAATTCGCATTATCCCTCCGGCGTAGGAGAACGCGCCGCGCGGTTACGAGGGCTTTTTCTCTCTCTCTCTCGCGGCAAATATAAGGACAATGGGGAAATTAATCGATCGGTTGCCGAGCTGGGTGCGGTTTTCCGAGTCCGGAACGCAGCAGTTTCGCGCGCGAAACTCGAATCAATGGGGGGATGGTGTCTATGACGAATGGTTTCTATTCGAACTGCGAAACTCGCTCGCGCGACGCTTTGGCTCAATGCTCGGTAACGAGCGAAACTGCTGGTATATGGTATTCATTCATTATAATAATCGTGCATATTGTAATCATTCATCATAGAAACATTCGTTATAAGGCATTATTCGAGCAGGATCTGCCGAGCCGCTTGCAAACTTATCTAATCTATACTTGGACTTTGTTTTCTCGAATGTTAAATTGTAAAAAGGCCGGCCGAATTCTCTCGCAAGATTTGCCACTTGAGATGCAAAGGAGAGTCGCGCCGAGCGCCACACTACAATAAAAGCCGCGACGCGCGCCTTCGAGAATCAGACAAAACTTCACGTTCGCAGGCGTGCGCCTCCGTTTGTATTTCGAAAAGTAGGAGTGAGAGAGAGAGAGGGAGAGCGCATTCAATAAGCGACGAGGCGCTCGCAGCTTGTAATCCGCGCGATGCCTGGAAAATTACGCACATCCATCTCTCTCTATCTTTCTCTCGCGTCGGCGGCTGCTCATCGTCGCTGTTTCATGGAGGCAACGCGGCTTGCCTGCGGAGAGGGGACAAAGAGGTAACGCTCGGTTTTGGGCCGCCGCGAGCCGGGGATTCCTCGGGCGTGACGCCGAGCTGCAGCGACTTCAAACAAGGAAGTCGGGACGAGAGATCTCCGAGTTTTCGCTTTGCTCGGATCAAGAAGGCTTGACTGGTCAATTTACGGTTAATTGATAAGCGGGCTTAACAAACGGACGGCTTTGCTGCTTCGAAGGCTTCGTTCTATTTCCGCTCCCCGCGAGTGAAACTCTCCTCTCTCTCTCTCTCTCGATCCGAGGAAGCCTCGCGCGTTGCTGCTGCCTCATATAATGGAGGAGGTATTTCATTTGGTAGCCGGCAGCGGCGGTCGACACGCGGCGACCCCCATTGTTTTGCCGCGCACGAGAAGGGAGAGACTGTGTGTGGCAATCTGCAATGCAGAATCGCGGCAGACTCGCGCTAGAATCCGTTCAGCCGCGAGAGAAAGAGAGAGAGAGAGAGAGAGAGAGAATCGGGCCAGATTCTAACGCGGGCACACAGAAACTTACATAAATCTGGCGCGATTACATGCTCGGAACCTTCCAACTTTGCGGCCGCCCGCGCTAATCGTTCCGCTGTATACTCGCCGAGTTATTACCGGGGATCTTAACTGTTCACTTGCTCGCAAAATTGAACTTGGGCAAGTTCGCCTCGGCTCGCGCGCGCATAATACAATATTATACGTCGCGTTAATTTCCCGATTACCGCGAGGGCTTTCGATTTATACGTAGGTTGCCGGTGTGCCGTCGCGGGAAAAAACGTCCAGCTCTCTCTTAACGTAAATTTAAGCATTCCGTTCGCTCGAACGGGAAAGGGTATACGCGCGGGAGGAAGGTGGCGCGTACGCGGCAGGTGGCGCGTCGCGGCCCCGTAAACGGATTAGGCTCCTGCTCGTACAAAGAGCCGTCGACGGGGCGTATTTAACGCTCATCTCTTCGGGAGAGGAGCGTGGCGCGGCTTTACCTGCGCAGCGCTCGATCGGCTCGCTTATTGTTATTGGGCCGCGGTCCGTCCAAAAGGGGGACTGCCGAGTGCCCGCGGCGTATGCGGGCTCTCCCCTCCCCCCTTCTCTGTCCCTCTGCCACAAAGGACAGCGGGGCCGTAACGAGATTGCGCTCTTGCGCAGCCGATAATGCAATAACGCGACGCTTTTTCCTTCCTGGTTTTTTCAACGAGGACAGCGTTCGTCTGTTGGTCGGTGCTAATGGCTTGGCGGTATTTAATAACGGCCTTTTGCCGGGCCATTTTACTGTTCTAGAAAAACTCTACGGTCGATATATTAAATTACGAGCCTTTATTATACCGCCGCGGAAAAAGGAAAAAATGCCTTGTTCACTTTCGCGGAGCTATAACAATATTACCTACTGATTTAGTATTAGGTATTTCAGTGCGGGGTAAACGATCAATTACCCTCGATTACGCGCAACACTGCAGGTGAGAAAAGCGAGCTACCTGCACTCAGCTCGATGGGTTCTCTCTTCGTTAAACTAGAGAGGTGTGCTCGACACTGCCGCAGGGGCTTGCTCTGTTTATAGTACAGCGGAGCTGGATCTCGATGGATTGAGGTACGGTAATAGATTGGAACCATCGGAGGTCTTCGAAAAGTGTGCACCTCGAAATACGTCGACCGGAATAGCAATGTCAGTACCGCAGTTGCAGTATGCAGGTCGTGCCCGGAAATTAAAATCAATATCATTTTGCTGCAACAACAACGGCCGTAATCTACGTTCTTCACCGTTCTTTAATCGACTTTGCGCAAGTAATTTAAAAAAACTTTGATTAGACGTTTGACGTAGTAATAATTGCAAATGTCGATTTTGTAAAAGACACAGCCGATGGCGCTTTTAGTCGTCCTCCACCCCGTTGCCTCGATAAAATTTCGTCCGCACTCGAATCACGTAGCTCGAAAGAGGCCGGAACGAACATTTGGCAAAAAGAAGAGCTGCCGCTCGTTCCCCGTGGGCGGCTCGCGTCGACGCCGAAATCCCGATGGGTAATCAATCAGCGATTAGTAACGCCCCGAGTCCCGCGCTCATTGCCGGCCACCAACTTCGAAATTGGACTTTCTCTCAAAATTCGATGAATTAGGCGCCGTTCGAGTCTGCCGGCGAGAGAGAGAGAGAGAAGACTCGGACGCTTTTCCGACGCGTATTTTTTTTCTCTCTCTCTTTTTTTTCACCTTTTGCAATGGAAATCGCGGGGCCGCCTATTGGTAACGTCGTCCGTCTGTCCGGAATGACGCGGCGTGCTTTATCGAGCAATGGATTATTATTCATGGCCGCGCGCGACAGTTACCGCTGTTTTTGGCGAGCTTTTCCATCGAGGCTCGAAAGTTACGAGGTGCCCGACTAATTGGAGGCTTCCCGCGATATCGGGGATATGATGACGCGTACCGGGGGGTGCAAGTTTTTCCCGCGTCGGAGGCAAAAAAAAACAAAATTGCAACGATAATTTCGAGCTGTCGACGGATGAATTATTCGTCAGCGATTTTAATCTTTTGCGAAGGCTTACTTTTCTCTTATTTCTGCTCGTTATAAATGTATTGATACGTAAGCAGTGAATTTCGATGTTAAATTTTTGTTGGAGATTAATGTCTATTATTATTATTATTATTAATATTTTCATACAGAATAAGGTGCCTTTTTTTGTGTGAAAATACTTGCAAAGTCTTCTTCTTTTATTTTTATTTATCGACTTTATCAAATCGATGAGATTAAAAGATATTTCATTTTCCTGCAAAAAGGACGCGGCGGTCGCCGAAAAAGCATCAATAAACCTGTGCATTATCTACATCAGCCCGCCGTAAATAAACCGAGGGGGCGAGAAGTAATTTATAAAATTGCAGGCCCGGCTGCTAATGAATTTGGCACTCAATGGTATCTATCGACGTCCTGGCATCGACGGATGCAGCAGTTTGATCAATCACTTCGCGTGTGATCAATCGGCGCGAAGTAATTAACGATTCGGCGCTGCTGCCGGACGCTTCGCTTACTTGGTCAAGGAATTAAATAAAAGCACTTTTCTGCACCTCCAAGTATGACTGGGCCGCGTCTTATTTTCACGTCGCAATATATACATATAGCAAGACTGCTGCCGCAGTCAGGTTAGCTGGTCTAGGGAGAATTATTCCCTCCGTTGTACCTCTGCGTAATTTATTTGACCGGGCAGTGGCTGATGAGTACCTGCCCGGGGCAACGTTCTCATTTGCGTAATTAACCTAAATTAACCAGTTTTAAAAACTAATCCCCAGCGCGCCAAAACTATATATATATATATACATATATATATTTATACCGTTACGCGAAACTCGGGAAGGATATCAATGAAACCGGCCCAGGAAGTATATTAATATTAAAACCGTTTTCCAGCAGAATATTAAACTAGATAAAAAACGATTTCCGCTTTATCAGGTCTTTCATATCCGAAGGAGCGCGTAGCTCCTTTTTACGGGCGGCTCCGCCTTACGCTCGGCGAGCGCGGAAAAGCGTCACCCCACTTTATTATATGCCCTAGAAGTTTCCACATTTGCTCGAGGGCTCGGCTCCCCCCCTCCTCCCGTCCGCGCACAAGGTATAGGGAAAAATTTGTTTCGAGGGAAAGCTGCGCGAACGAAGAGCCCGTAAAGGAGTCGAACTTAAGTACTTTGCCGTCGACGTGCAGGTCGAGCAACGTTGACCCTAATATTATCCCTTGACTAGCTACTATCCCTGTAATTAAATTCCGCTTTTTATAGCCACAATCAATCATAATGTATGACGCAATTACTGACAATTGATGTCGTTTGTTATTGTTAGATTATTATTGTTAGATTTCGAGGCGAAGATCTGAATTAATATAATCGATAATTTCAAGTATTTTTAACTAGAATTTATTGGCCTTTCATGCGGTTAAAAATGTATCAAAGTTACTCGATTAAGCGCTTCTTCGATAATTCGACATGCATAGTTTGAATTTTTATGCAACTACGTAGATTAAAGTGACAAGTTAATGAGACGAGTCGAGGGGTGAAAACTTTATTCCCGATTTATGTAAATTGAAATTTAATTGACTCTAATTTTGTTTCTACAAGACACAAAAGGACTCGGGTAAATAACTCGCGTTAAAAATACTCGCGCACGAGATCTGCCCAGAGAGTTGCATTATTAGTGGAGCATTGCACCCGAGAGAATGGGAATCCATATCCGCGTGTCTCTCTCTCTCTCCGCCGTCCGCTCTGCAACAGAGGAAAAAAGGAGCACCGCGCCACTCGGTCTCGAGTGCTAAATTGAAACACTTTTCCGTATATCCTCGGAGGTTTTTCAGGGTTTATTTCCGCTATTTGTCGCCGGGCGCGGCGGATAAAAACTTTCCGGCTACGGATCGCCCGAGCGCCTTGATCGAACGGAACTCTGGCCCGGCAGACGTTCGCCCCGGATAAAAGTCGAGTCTGATGTCGAATCTTTCTCTCTCTCTACCTTTTGAACGGCATCTCGAAATATTTACGATCGTTGAAAAGCGTCCGCTTCTCCGTGCCGCGATTGAACCTAACGCCAGACGTTTAACTTCCTCGCGAATTCACGTGATTTAAAAATATAAAGTAAGCCAAAAATTAATGCCGGCGCAACGCGTCCCTAAAGAGCCGCTAATGAATGCAGAATCTTGAAAAAGTACTTCCGAGCCGTCGACCGTTACAGGCGTCGCAGCTGCGCCGATAATTGCCCGGTTAAATTAGACGGCGCGAAAATTGCCGAGAGAAGCGCGTTCGGCGAGAAGGCCGACAGGCCTTTTACGAAGACGTTACTCCGGGAGAGCTCTATATATCTCGCGCGGCCTTGCGACTTTACGACAAGCGGAGCGAAGCAGAGTAGACCGTTCTCATCGATTGGGCTTTAAACTTTACTGCTCTATAAAGCAATATAAGGCTGCGTACTTTTTAAAGATTCCCCCTTCGAACCGTGTCGCCAGACGTTCGAGGCCCGACAATCCTCGTGAAACTTTTACAACCTCCCGACGATTCCGCGGATCGATGCAATTGATTTCATAAATCGGAATACGGAACCGGCCGAATGATTTGCACGAAGCTCCTTATCACGACGGCGGCGGCGGCGGCGGCTTAATGCAAGGCGCCCTCTCTCGTCTCGATGCACTTGCGGCTCTTTCGGCGCGAGCGATCGAAAGTTTCGCGAAGCTCGACTGAATAAAGGGAGAATTTCTAAAGGGGAGAGAGATGAGTTTCGCGCGACAAGTTAATGGGACGAAGTGCCGAAAAAGTAAAGTTTCGAAAAATTTAATTTCTCCGGAGAGAAGCTGACAGAGCTTCTTTCCCCATTCCGCTGTTGCTCGCTTCGAGTGGCTTTCTCATAATCCATCATGATTTCTTGCCCGAACTTTAGATTTTTTAATTAAACTCCTCGCCTTCGTGACTTCCATTAATCGATTCTTGGGTAAGGGAATCTCTATATAGAAAAGAACGGGCTTACATTTTTTTTTTACGCCGATCGTAATTTCGTATTGCCAGTATACATCGTCCCGCTAATTTGCCTTTTCTCACTTTAAAATCAGCCTGAAAATCTGCCGAGTAAAGTGAGTTTGCGCGGCTAACTTGGCCAATGTGTGCAGGTAAGATAATAATGATGTGAACGCTTAGCGAACCTTGGGAGGAAAAAGCTTAGCGCAAACTGATTCGAGATCGACTTATTATTTATCTGCGATCGATTGAAAAGTTCGCATTGGAAGGGAGGCCAAAAGCTCACAGATGCGGCATTGTGCTCTATCCCATTCTTATTCATGGAAGAGGAAAAGGAATGCATACCGAGAATAACAGATATTTTTGGCTTCGCATTCAATGCCGCGATGTTTTAGATTGAATCGAAAGGCGTGCAGTGGAAAATTAAGTATAAGAATTCAAGTACATAGCAATAAAGTTTTATCTCGTCGATTTTTTCGTTATTCCATAATTTTATCTGCCGGAAGGTTATAAAGGAGTTATTCTGTTAATGATTTAAATGAAGAATTTAAATTCTTTGCGCGGTTGAAAAACACGTCACGCGTGAAGTACAGCTGCTTTATCCGGTAAAATCACGCCCGGATAATCGAGGTTGCGACAAAACGTGCAATAAACAAGCAATTACGGCCAAGCAAACACTGCATTTTTGGATTATACGCTTCGAGTTCGCAGTGTTTTCAATGATTGAATCGATACTTTGCTTTACCGTAATGCAGCTCAAATAAAGGACAGCTTTTCCAATATTCTTTTGTGTGAAAATTTCTTCGTTATCATAATCATAAAGCGTAATTGTATTATACTTATTGCAGGCATTTTGCGTACGGAGGTGTGCAGCGTTGAAAGCACACGCTTTCAAAATTTCGAATTACAATAATAGAATAAAAAAAGTTTGAATGTATAAAGTTCTGTTCTACTATTGTAATATTATGCTGTAAAACTTGTAAGATACTGTAAACTTGTAGCTACCCTTTATCGATATTTTCATTCTTAAAAAACGCTTAGAGGTATGGAACGGAGGTAAAATAAGTTTGGAAAAAATCTAAATTTCAATTATATCATAAAATATTCTTGTTCCCATACGCAACAGAAGGGGTTTTCTAAGAGCTTTAAATTTCTTAAAGTGTATTCATAGACAATTTGAATTTGAATTTGAATGCTATCAGACTCTTTTCTGAACTGCGATTTAGAAACTTTGTTTGTACTCGCCGCATAAAGTTTCTGTGGTAGTTGACGTCATCAAACACATAAGCATAACAAAAATATAGAAAATCTCGAGAGATTTTATCTAAAGCTCTTTTTTAAAACTCAAGTCGTCGTATTTCAAACTCGCATTTCAATCTAAAAGCAGAAGCTCCGTATCTTCGCAATATTAAAATTTAGCATCAAAAGCCAGAGAAAATCCAATGTTCGCATTCAAGCGAACCCGAACGGCCCAACAAGGAGACTTTTTAATTATAATCTAGGATTCGAGTGGGGGGGATCACGCCGGGGATCCCGTTCACTTTTTTCCCCCCTCCCCCGCCGGTAAAGCGAAGCTCAAAGGGATTATTCCCGCGCAAAAATGAGGCCGGCACTCGAAATCGCACAAAGGCGGATAAAACTAATTTCCCTCGGCGTCGCGGCAGACGTTTAATTGCCCGGGCAGTCGCCGGAATCGATCGGCAGTATCAGCGCGAGCATATAATTCGAACCGAAGGGGCTTTAATTTAATAAGCCGCCAGGTTTACGGCTCGCTCGTCGCCAGCTCTCTCTCTCTCTCTCTCGCTGCTACCGACCTCGTTTCTCTCCCGCAATTTCTGCTTCTCTCGGGATTCTTTGCTTCTCGCTTGCTCGATAGCTTTTCTCTTGCCTCGTTCCTTCTTCGAATCAGATTGTACTTACAAGCTTGCTCGCTTCAAGCTCGAAGCACAATAAGGTGCGAGCTTTAATTAACAGCTTCTGGGGATTGCGCTATAAATACAACCTTGAAAAGATTCACTTACTTCTAAATAAATTGTTATCTCTCGCTAATTATCAAACTATGGGGTCGCGCGCGGCGGACAATCAATATAGCCTCGTTTTACATCATCATCCGTTGGTTCGCCGCGCGCTCGGCGATAACGATTAATTTATTGCCGCAGTCAGCGTCCCTCCAATTAATATTTCAATTAGTAAACTTTGTTTAAAACTCCAGCTTACGAGCGCGCGGCATTAAGTCGTAAATACTAATTAATATATGTTCTAATTAAGCTAAATTCTCGCGCTTGACCTACCGAGCGGGTCTTGTACTATTTTACTCCCGTACGTGTAAAGACGTTGCGTAAAGTAGATTTTCGCCGAAGCTAAAGGCATTGTACAAGCACTTTTTACTCTTTCGTCAAGCGAGGCAGCCGGAGAAAAGCGAGGGAGCTGCGCGCGCGACAAAAGGGGATATAAAATCCCCCGACGGGGCCTCTCTCGGCCATTCTTTTTTCTCGCCCCGCGCGGTAATCGCGAGAGAGTCGGCGGCACTTCCTCGGCGGCCATTCATAATTTCAATCACTCTCGCTTCCATTCAGCCCTCCGCAATCCGGGGACTCGGATATCTCCTCCGGGAGACGGGGGGCCTCGAGGCGCAGAGAGAGAGATACGAGGATGGAAATGCGCGCGAGAGCTTGCGGGAATCTGGGTCGATGCTGAAAGATTAAATTCCAGGGAACGCTGACGTTTTCCGCTCGGGTTATAGACACACACACACACGCACACACACATACGCACAGTGATACACACGCCGCGCGGCAAAATCTCCGTCTCCTGCAGATGTCGGAAAACTCATTTTCGCCGGCGGCTCTCCCTGCTTGTGTAGGCGCGACTCTCTCCCTCTCTCTCTCTCTCTCTGTTTTCTCTTTTTCACGGTGAGCTTACAGTTACTTTCGCATAAGCGCCGAATATCGAGCGTCTTATCGATACCGTAGGGATGCACGCACTATTTTTTTTCCATCTTTCTCTCTTGCGTTCCGTTGCACTCGGGAAATTGCTGTCGCAGTTAACGCGGCGGACTTTTTTAACGGATCCGAGAGAAAAACGTCTTGGGAGAGCCGAGAAATGCGCGGATGCGGCGCGCAGGCGATATCAGTTCCCGGAACTCGCGGAGATTAGCTTCGCGTATATACACTCCTACCGACGAGGAATGTCGTTAGAAAAGCAATTTCGCGATGGAAAAAAAGGAAGAAGAGAAAATAAATTTATATTATTTTCCGAGCGACGCGCTCCGAGAAATCGAAGCGCCTCCATTCATTCGAAAACTAATTCCCCGCGAATTATCCATCGCAACTGGCGCACTAATTTACCGGCGAAAATACAAAGCGGCCCGCACTGAGACGCGGTACTCCGCTGGATTTCCCTTTAGCAAGCTCTCGCTATTCTTTCGGTCGCCGAGACTTTTTCATTTTCTTCTGCTCTCTTTGCTTACGCGCCGCACACAAGCCGCCTCTCCGTCGTGCTCTTTTTTCAGAGAGAGAGAGAGAGAGTTGAAATTTTCACAATACGCAGGCAGGATTGCGCGCGGGGAGTTTCACTTTTCTCGCGCTTCTGGTTGAACGGGGGCGGCGCTTTTTTGCGCGGCACACCGCCCGGTAGGAGCTGGCTGCGTTTTTTGCCGCCTTGCGGCTCAAGTGTGTTTTCCGCCGGATTTATGAGGGCTCGTATTTCAGTTAACGGAAGGGCTGCGCGGAGGAAAAAAGGAGGGACCAAATAGTCGTTTTAGAGTAATTGCTCAATAGATCCGGAAAGCCGGAGCTGTTACGTATTTCCGTGCGAGTTTCGCACTTGCTTTGCTCTGCTCTGACCTAGAATCGGAGAAAAAGGCTGAATTTGAATTTCAAAACGTAAATGTATACGTATAAAACGATGATGCAAAATGTGCTCTAAATACTTTTTCAATAATAGCAATGCTATTATAATAACTGGTGGTTTTAAATTATCGCTCTATATATAATTATCTTTTTATAATCTGCAAGGTACTTTTTTTCGTTAGAAGCATAAAAATATCAGTAAACATATCCTTTTCGTCGTGTGCAAACATTCCAACCCGAGGATGCTTATTAATATAATGTTCGTTACGTTGATGAAAACGAAAATCGAGTCCTTATTAATATAATGTTCGTCGCGTTGATGAAAACGAAAATCTAGTCCTTTACGTCGGCGTTAATGTTAACGGTTCTTTTTAGCGCACAAAAATAAAAACCCCCGGGGAGGATCTCTCTGGTGTTTGCTTTTAATTTTCTAGCTCTCTTTCATCTTTCCGCTCTGCAGTGTCGACTTTCGCATTATTTGTAATACTTCGTAAAATTGAATCAGGACAGACAGCGCGCAACAAGATCCAGCTCTCGGCGAAAAGCGCATCGACCGCTGGCATTTATATACCTCCTTCGAGCTGCGAAATTGGCCCTTCCAATTAAACGAAAGTGGACTCGTGCGCTTTGCAGAGTTCTCGCAGAGTATATCGGTAACGAGTACGGAAAATGAACAGAACCCAATATTAAACCTTTTCTAATTAATCCGTAAAAAAAAGGACTTTACGTAAAAGCTCTGGCTAGATACGTTGTATGTGTGTCTGGTACGCGTTGAGTTTCATAAATAAGTGAAAATCTCTAGGGCCTTGCAAAAAATAGGACGCGCGTAACGACGAATAGGGCAAGCAGTAAGCGAAACAGTAAGTCGACGAAAAACTGCAGCGTAGAAAAATAAGTCAGACGAGTAACCTTAAATAATACACATTAAACTTACTTTTAAAAAAAATTTTAATAGTCAAATAAAATACACGTCAGATTCAAATAATATATATGTAATATTTAATTGTAATTTCATTCAGCGTAAAGACTTGATTAATCAAGATGTGAAAAAAGGAAATAAATGGAATCTATACGTGCGAAGAAATACACTTAATTGCTGTCCTATTGTATATGGTTCATTGAATACACTCCGTTCAATTATATCGCATTTGTGCGAATAACGGACTGTCGCACAGGTTGCTAACGACATACGTGACGTTAAAATGTTACGGGAGAAAGGATTTCGAGTTTATTTATTTTTATATTCGATTGATGGGTTAAACAGATTTAATTGAAAGAGCAATGACAGAAGTGAATTCAAAGGATGATATATATACGTCTTTCGACGTAAAATTTCTAACGTGTTTTCAAATTAACGGACACTTTAGCGAGTCTCGTACAGCAATCTAAAGCCAAATAAACGAAAGTTCCAGCAGATTTTAAACGAGTGCGCCCGTGGCAGAGTAATTTACGGGAATAAACGGGGAAAGACTATTATACATATACGTAGGTAAAGTTATTATTATCTCCGGCAGTAGGACTCGTCGAGAGGTGGAATCGGCCCGAGGGCCTGTCTGCGAATAAATTCCCGGGGAAGAGTGGAAAAAAGCTCGGGGGCGGAAAGCCGCGGGCGGCCGTTCCCGGGGCGTCGAAAAGTTGGCCGCAATAAGGCGGCGTGAGAGCCTCGCGGAGCCACATCGATACTCCGACGCGCCCGTTGCCGGCGGAAGAGCAAACGCGTCGGCGGCGGCGGCGGCGGCGGCTCTCCTACTCCTCTCTCCGGCGAAGAAAAAGAGTCGAAATCGGCAGAGTGAGAGAGAGAGAGACCGGATGCGGGTGGGTGGTGAGAGCGCTTTATACGGGGTGCTGCCGCCGTCGATCGCCTTTTCATTTCGCGCCGCGCCGCCGCGGCCGACCGATTAAGGAGCGACCAGTGCATTGTTTATACGCGGCCTCACTTTTCGGGTCATTGACTGAACCGCGGGAGGCGTTGGCTTCGATGCGCTTTTGACGTGTGCACTCGATGTTTTTTTTTTATCCTCTATTCATTTCTACCTCTGGAGAGTCATTTACTTGAAATTTATCTTTACTCTTCTGTGCTTTCGATCCTCGGAAAGGGATGAAAGAGCTGGCTAAAGTGGTAAAAAAAATTAATTGAAAAGGTATTTTTATTATATAGAGCTGCGGTTCAAAGGATTATAAAAAAAAAAAATTAAAAAGACAAAAAAAGGTTTCGCGGACTAATTACTAGCTTCGAATAAGCTATTCCTTTTAAAGCAAAGAATTTCTGTAAATAGCTGCCGTTTTTTTAACCATTATTAAAAAACAAAAAAAAACAGCAAAGTGGATTTTCGCGAGATTAAAGCTTTTCAACGAGAGAACTGTATATACCTTTTGACATTTCTCGCGCGAAATTCTCCGGCGGCGCAAAAACGCGCACCGAAAAGAGAGCCTTGAGAAAAGAGAATAAAAAAAGAAAATGCAGACGCGCTCACCATAGAAATTCGTGCCAGGGCGCACAGGATTGGCTCCGCTATCGATTAACGAGCTAGAAAGAAAGGTGGTAGCGGCGGCGGCGGCGGCGGCGGCGGCGACGCGAGAGAGGTGGAGACAGACAGAGGGAGATAGGAAGATAGGGAAGGGAGGGCCAGGAACTGCTAGCCGGGTAATCGATCCTGCTACCCCGAAAGGAGTACAGCCCCCTGTGCTTTCCCCCTCCGGAGCTCGGCCGACTTTCCCCTCTCTCGACTCGAGCTCCGCGGCCGTCGTCTTTTGTATACTCGCTGTGTGTGTGGCTCTCTCTCTCTCTCTCTCTCTCTCTTTTCCGTCTGATGAGGAATTGCCGAATGATTTTCTTTCCTTTTTTTTCTGACTCCTTCCGACCGAGATTTTCTTGGGCGTTAAAGCTCGTGCCGATCCGGCCCGAGGCCGTTTAATCTGCCAGTTTTATTTTTCCCGTTTCTGCGAAACGTCATAGCTTCCGCCTGGAAATTCATCGGAGCGCAATTCAGTAAACTCGACAGCAGCTTGATCGAAACTGACGCGCAATGCGCCGTACACCGATATCTGCAATTAACGTATATATATAGCAGCTGTCGGCTTTCGGTTATTCTCTTCGGCAGCTAACTCGGCCATTCTAATCCGCGGCCGAAAAAAACTTGTCGACCGAGGCAGAGGCATTAAGCTTATCTCCGGCTCGATAGATATTTTCCTAATTACACTCGGGAAATTTAATGAGCGATCGCGAGAGCCGGGAATTTCCAAAGGGGAGAGAGAGAGAGAGAGCCTTCGCATAAGCTGCTAGACTCTGCGCTCCCGGAGTGCCGCCGCCGCAGCGCAGTTTATGGCCGAAATTCAGCTCTAAATTCACGTAATAGATGAGGCCGTAGAGAGAGCAGCGGAGCAGCCCTTCCTCACTCCGCTGTGCGTAAAATTCGGGCTTGTATTCCGTACCGTCGAAAATCGATATACCAACTATATAGCTTATGGCAACCAATCCTTTGAACCCACCAAAATACTCTGACCGCAGAGGCCGGCGTGCAAAAATCGAGAGAGCTGCTCCCGCGCTCTTTTTCACCCGCGTGCAAAAGAGGCGAAGTGCGTACAGAAATTTACAGCTCTTTGCCGCCCCCCTCGCCGCGACTGAAATTTCTTATTTCCGAATAAAATGCGCAGCGCGCGCTCGTTTGCTATTCTCCCTTATAACGAAGTGTCCAGTAAATTTCGCCCCGATAAACTGACCGGGACGTATACGAGATTCCTCGGGCAGCGCTTCATTCTACCCGCACCGCGAAAATTTTATCGCGCTCAATCTCCGCTCTCTCTCTCTCTTTCTTCTTTCCGTTCCCGGCTATCCGCGCCTATTCCTGATGGCGAAAAAGGAAGAGATTAAAAAAAAAAAAAAAAACAGTGTCGCTTACGGTTAACTTTGTGCAGAGAAATACGGCTAACTGTGCAGCCGCTCCGGTGTTCCGGCAAGCTTTTTCAAGTCGGCGTTAAACCGGCCCCTCCTAGATGGCTAGGAGGCTGCACCTTAACTGTTTTAGGGTTAACGCGCCGACGGGACGAGCGGCGTGTTTTTAACAAAAGTTTAAGAAGCCGTTTTTTTTTGCTGGCAGCTTCTGCGATTCCTACGGCTAAGAGAATTTTTTATGTACTTGATCGTGATATGGATAAAGAAATCGTGCTTTACGTAAATGAAATGAGGAACAAAACGCGTGATATGCTTTATAAATCTATGCGGAGTGTCGATATTTTGAAAGCTTTGAGAGTGATGATAATAATAATAAAGTTATTTGCCAATTAAATGTATACAGGCAAGAGCTGGATCCTTCACCTATTTCACGATATATCTAGATCAAAGTTTGTCCTCGGAAATTCGTTAAACTTTCAGCAAACAAATCTAACTGAAGTCTAGCAACATCGATGCCGTCAAAAACTTACTTCACGATATACCCCGTACTTTCAGCAATATCTGAAAATCTATTCCTATTTAAGTCGGGGAAAAATTTTGTAAATAAAATATGACTAATATACAGTAATTTTTAAAATCAGCGATTTACACGGTGTCCCGCTTGCATTTATTAAAAACGTCATTTGACCTTTAATACACTTCCAGCTTTTGAAAACCGGGAGATACATTCGTGGAAGCGCCGAGAACAGTACAGCAATATCGAAGGCCGGCAGCTCTCGCGCGAGAGGTTAATTAATTTCAGAAATATCACTATCCCGCCGCAGATGCACACCGCGTCGCCGTGCAAACAGCGGCATTATATCGGTATGCGCAGTGTGCTAAGGCAAATATTTGAATGGCTCTCTCTCTCTCTCTCTCTCTCTCTGTCGCTCCTCCCTCGCTCCGAATACCAGCGCGGCTCTCTTCTAATTGCGCGAGATTAACGTAATTCCAGCACACTTGACGTTAAGTAAGAGGGAGACAACGAATCCTTTCATCTCGCTCGTTTACAGCGAGAGGGCGGT